>HG992176.1:8621854-8861854 GCA_905220545.2 Melitaea athalia | reverse complement strand
GACCCCTTAAGAAGTTTCAAATACTGTGTAGGTACTATAAAAACATATTATAATGAGGATCAGTAAAGTTCTAGCAAATTCAATAGAACTAGTATCCACGTTATTCTTTATGACATAAGAATGATATTTCTTTTTGAATTATCCAAATCGGACCATTACTTACGAAGATATTAAGTTATAAACATTAAGCCGTTCCTGCCGCTACGTCAGTGTACGCGGGATGCGTGTGACGTCACTCGGACGTTCCATGCCAGTTAGCCCATAGTAGCGACAAGCTGCGATGGTGTTTTCATTTAAACTATCTGTCCTACAAAAAATTTGTAAGGACATAATTTGTAGCAAATTGCTTTGCCTACAAATATGTTCATATAACTTTTTGCCGAAATTTAAAAATTAAAGAAGTTATAAGCAAAAAAGCGATAAAATTTCTATAAAGATTTTCTTTTTTGCTCTATAACTTTTTTTTTATACATTTCACAAAAAAATACCTCTGACCAGTCTTGTAGATGGTTTTTTGAGGAAAATTTTTCTGTACAATTTTTTGAATTTCATTCATTTCAAACGCTGTTACAGCGCTCCAAAGTAGACCGGGTTCGTCAATGCTCATGAGCATCCGGTCAAAACGAAATGCTTAACTTAGTTTTATGATCTTTTTTTATTGTAAATATATTCTTAAATTTTTTTTTGTTACATCCCTGCCTACAACTTTACTTATTCATTGGCATAAGCTGTCTGTGGGGTAGGCCTACTGGGAATACCACGTTAAAAAAATATGATTAATTATGAGATATTTGATTACCGAAGTAGATACATTCGAAGAAGATTAAGAGAAGTCAACGCATTTTTGGAAAACATTAGATAGTATTTCCGAAACTGGTTGAGACTCAAAAGTACTCTTCTACACATATGTATAATGAGGATCAATAAAGTTATAGCAAATTCAATAGAACTAGTATCCACGTTATTCTCTATGACATAAGAATGATATTTCCTTTTGAATTATCCAAATCGGACCATTACTTACGAAGATATTAAGTTATAAACATTATGCCGTTCCTACCGCTACGTCAGTAATAATAATAATCTATAATAATAATAATAATAATATACCTATAAAGCTGAAGAGTTTGTTTGTTTGTTTGTTTGAACGCGGTAATCTCTGGAACTACTGGGCCGATTTGAAAAATTCTTTCAGTGTTAGATAGCCCATTTATCGAGGAAGGCTATAGGCTATGTATCATCACGCTAAGACCAATAGGAGCGAAGTCCACGCCGACGAAGTCGCGCGCAGAAGCTAGTAAATAATAAACGTTTCACACTCAACGGCCCCCAGTAGGATTTTCTCCTGTATCGGCGGTCCGGAAACACACACAATACACAACCACAAACGCCCATACCATGACAAACATCTGTATGGCCAATACAAATTTTTGTCATGTGCGCTGATCGAACCCGCGACTGCTAGCGCAACAGCTAGTGCTGTGACCGCTGCGCCAACGCGTCGTCATGTAAGCGGGATCAGTGTATGCGGGATGCGTGTGGCATCACTCCGACTCATAAAACTCTCTCCGGATCATAAAACTAAGTTAAACATTTCGTTTTGACCGGATTCTCATGTGCATTGACGAACCCGGTCAACTTTGGAGCGCTGTAACAGCGTTTTAAATGAATGAAATTCAAAAAATTGTACAGAAAAATTTTCCTCAAAAAACCATCTACAAGACTGGTCCGAGGTATTTTTTTGTGAAATGTATAAAAAAAAAGTTATAGAGCAAAAAAGAAAATCTTTATAGAAATTTTATCACTTTTTTGCTTATAACTTCTTTAATTTTTAAATTTCGGCAAAAAGTTATATGAACATATTTGTAGGCAAAGCAATTTGCTACAAATTATGTCCTTACAAATTTTTTGTAGGACAGATAGTTTAAATGAAAACACCATCGCAGCTTGTCGCTACTATGGGCTAACTGGCATGGAACGTCCGAGTGACGTCACAGCCTTCCGCGCCGGCCGGTTAGTAAACTCCGCTAGTAATTTGATCATAACTTCGTCAATTTTTGTCGTAGAACAAAAATTTTTGCACTGTATGTTAAGGATTTCTTAGTTCTATAAATCTGCATTCTCAACTAAAAACGTTACGGATCCTCATTGTTTATTTAATTCGTAGGCAATACTCTGTACGCATGATGCTGTGGCCCAAAAAGATTATTACCCTCACTTGCCCGATATACCTGCTGATGCTGATGATGAAGAAGAAACTGTAAAAATTGTTCAACTTGTAAAAAGTGATGAGCCACTGGTATGTATTATTATATATTAGAATATTAAAAATTGAAACATTATATATAGGTACATCTTCATTTAGAAATAGCAGCTATATATATGAATTAATAGGTATTTATAGCATTTATAGATATTATGGTAAACTATTAATATGTATATAAGTAAATTATTATTGACTGTTTCCACCTATACTATGAGTGTTAGTAAATATTTTATTGTTAGAAATATGGCAAAGTGACATTTGTCAATTAATAGGTATTCGATTTCAATAAAAATGTAATAATATATATCTGAAGTATGTATTAAGTTATTAATTTTTCATTGAAAGGGTGGAGCTCAGAGTGCAGAGCCTATAGTGGTAAGTTTATAAAATAAATTTTATTAATAAATGATGTTGTTTTAATAATTTCTATTTGTTTCTTTTTGTTATATTTTATTTCTTTATTGAAATAAATTTTATTGACAATATACCTATACTAAACACAGTTGTGATTGATTTTAACTAGGCCATTTCTCTATTATTATTTATATCACCCACATTCAAAGATTTTTGTTAGCTGCTATCTCTAGATGTTTTTGTCATTCATTTTTTTATACAATACTTTTTTTTGTTAATATTGTTTTAACTTGCTTTAAAACGAAGCTGTTATTATTTAAAAAAAAATTATATTTTAAATGTATTATCATATCAATATAATGTTCACTGTGTTTTATTGTGATTGGTAACGCAAACCTCAGTACATATTGTTTGTTTAAACATACTATAAATAAAATAAAAACACACAGCAACAGAGTGGTTAAACCATGCAGACTAACTAAGTGTTCATTATTGAATTGAATTAGGTACCTATATTATTTGTTTCTTTATTAAAATAAAAATTAAAGTAAGTCTCTTTGTAATATTAAAATAACCGCTTTTTACTAAATGCATATGGATGTATGATGATGATGATGATGTTGTACATATACTAAAATATATTTTTTTACAATTTTTGTCTGCTTGTCTAATCTCTAAAACGGCTGACCCGATTTTTTCGGGACTTTCACTGGCAGATAGCTGATGTAGTAAGGAGTAACTTAGGCTACTTTTATTTTATACTTAACAATAACTTTTTGTTAAATACCACGCGGAAAAAGTCGCGTGCACAGCTAGTTCAAAAATTAATAAATCACATTTTTAGTGAATAACTAACTTGATTTTATTAATCTGCAGTTTATCTGGAAGAAGGACACTAGCCTCTAATCTAATCTCTAATGTTGCATTATACAATTTGTATTTGTCTTAAACCAGTCTTGCTCTGTTTTGTGCTGGGTTGTGTACAGTAAAGGGTTAAAAATTAAGTAAATCTCGTGCGATTATATTCCCTAATTGATTTTATAAAAGTGATTGTAATTCTTATTTGAAGGCCATACTTAACTGTCCTAGTTTTTTATTTCTAATATCCAAAAAAAAAGGAATTAAATCTAGTGTCTTAGTTAAATTTGAGGTAACGAGATCATTTCTATAATATGTATTTATATTTATTTCAGGGTGCTACTATAAAAACTGATGAGGAAAGTGGGAAAATTGTTATAGCCAGAGTTATGCATGGCGGTGCAGCCGACCGTTCGGGCCTTATTCATGCTGGGGATGAAGTCATAGAGGTTAATGGAATAAATGTACAGAATAAATCACCAGCAGATGTACTTTCGATTTTGGTAATGTCCTTATACTTATTAATTAACTAGCTGCCCGGACAGACTTCGTTCTGTCTGTTTTATTTTTTTGTTTAGTATAAAAACCTTCCGTGGAATTTAAGGAATATACAAAAAAAAATTGCCGAATCGGTCGAGCCGTTCTCGAGTTATGCGCTTAGCAACATTCATTTTTATTATATAGATATAGATAAGATAATGAACTAGCCAAGCTGTGAACTTTCAAATGATCCTGATTTTCTTGATATCATGAATACAAAAATAGCTATTACAATGTACAATATACATTGCCCAGTTTTAAATGACTGTACTGAAAAAAAAATGTACTATAATCCATTTCACATAGAATGGGTACGGTGACATTTGATATGTTCCATTTTCAACAAATCAGATAAATATAAATGTTAAAAAATCACCAATTAATTTCTAAAGCAAACAATAATGCTTGATTAGATTGAATTGTATTTAATAATACGCAATATATTGCGTTTTTACATTAAAAAAAAAATTAAATAAGGTACAGAAGAAACAATAACCAAAAATTAGAGGTATGAAACGAAACGTTTAATGTATAGGGATTGATAGGTAGTAATCGACAAAAACAAATAATCGTAACGGCCATCTTGTGAATCGAGTCAACTCACTTATTGTTATAGTTGTATTTGTTGCTGTTTTACTATTACTATAATTCTGCTCAAAATATGGAGCAGCCCGACTGGGGTAGTACCTCGACCTTACAGAAGACCACAGCTAAATAATACTGTTTTCAAGCAGTATTGTGTTCCTGTTGGTGAGTAAGGTGACCAGAGCTCCTGGGGGAGGGGGGGGGATTGGGGATAGGGTCGGCAACGCGCTTGCGATGCTTCTGGTGTTGCAGGCGTCTATAGGCTACGGTCTTACCATCAGGTGAGCCGTACGCTTGTTTGCCAACCTAGTAACATAAAAAAAAATGACTAGTCCTATCACCCGATTCCGGCTTGACGTCGACTTACGGGACACTGTATTTAATGAAGACCTGTGTGTTAAAATTTAATCCACTGTGCGAAAAATTTTCTGTCTCCAATTCAATTTGTGTTAAAATTCCCATTCATGGTATAGTAAGCATTTAATCCCTTAAGGAGTCGAAATCAAGAAAACCGCTCAAGATGTTAAATACTAAACATTATTATTTTGGTACTATTTTTTTGTAATTGATGTTTATCAACAATAGCCATTTTTATATTGGTTGCAGCAAAGTTCTGAAGGGACCATTACATTTAAGCTAGTACCATCTTTTGGGAAGGGTGGTTCACGGGAAAGTAAAGTGAGAGTAAGAGCTCTGTTCAATTATAATTCCGACGAAGATCCGTACATTCCGTGTAAAGAAGCAGGTCTTAATTTTAAGAAGGGTGATATACTACACATTGTTTCTCAAGATGACGCCTATTGGTAAGTACACAAAAAAAAAATGCGTGCGTACAAAGTACACATGATATAAGTGAAACTTCTTTGGCAACCACCACTACCACCACTTCAGCCTATCACAGTCCACTGTTGGACATAGGCCTCCACAAGTTCGCTCCCGACATTATGACGCGAACTCATGTGTGTTGCCCATAGTCACCACGCTGGGCAGGCCAGGTCAGGGTTGGTGACCGCAGGGCTGGCGCCGTCGCACCGAAGACGCTGCTGCCCGTCTTCGGCCTGTGTACTTCAAAGCCAGCATGGATGGTTATCCCGCTATCCGTCGGCTTTTTAAGTTCCAAGGTGGTAGTCGAACTGTGTTATCCCTTAGTCGCCTCTTACGACACCCACGGGAAGAGAGGGGGTGGCTACATTCTTTAGTGCCGTAACCACACGGCACAAATTCTTCTTTGGCAAATTAATCAAAAAGAACTAATACTAAAATGTAAAAAAAAATTATATTTACTGTTGATTTATGTAACCCACTCCTATATTATTTACGTTCGATATTGATTGTTACGATAATCAGTAAGCAAATTGTTATCGATTGGAATACAAAATAGAAAACTTTCTATAATTACAGGTGGCAGGCTCGGCGTGAAGGTGATCGGGTCATGAGGGCGGGGCTTATACCGTCTAGGGCCCTACAAGAAGGAAGGATTATACATGAGCGACAAGCAGAGCCGCAAACCATGGACGGTTGGTATTTATTGTACAGTTTACTACGAATATGATACGTATATTTTGTGTTACTTGGAGTTTTTGGGATAAATATATAAAACAAAATTGTGACGGTACCATAATATCATTTGTTTAAGTATTAATTTTGTTCATATTTTTATTTCATTGTAAATAGGTTAAGTTTGGAAATATGTTTTGTAAACATTATTATTATGAAATAAATATTATTAAATAAAAAAAATATAGTTTCGAATATGAGTGCAATATGTTTATATAATTGTGTTTGCTCGCAAACTAAAAAAAAACGACTTCAATTGCATCGACAAGTAATATAACCGTAGGGACACGAAAAAATCGAGTAAATACGCGTCAGCAAAGATTACTTAAAAATTTGTAATCAGATCTCAGATCAAAATGAGGCCACATAAGAAGCATTTAGCTTAAATGTTATGTGGTAACATAAAACAACGTAGGTCGACGAAAAAATAGTCAACTAAATACGCATTATTAGATATAACTCGAAAAGTACTTATCGGATCTCAATTCAAAAAGGATACCAAATGAGATGTTTTTATGGTTTTGTTATCCGTCCGGTTAAAAAACTGTATTAGAATTTTTTTTAGGAACTATGTATTTTATTTTTATCTTTGTACAGTCAAAATTTTTTTTAATACATCATTTTTTTCTAATTTTTACACAACATTTTTATACAATCATTCTCTTGACAATGACAAACACAAAGAAATAAAAATATTTTATTAGGTACAGTATTACGGAACTTATGCGCGTACATAAATTTCGGCTATTAATTTTTATTTAAATATTGATATATCAACTACTCTTCTCGGTTTTACTCATTCAATGGCACGATTACAAGGAAACGGCTTGTTTTACATTAATTTACTAAGAAAGCTTTTTTACTAGGAAATTTAATTTCCTTTAAGAATACGCATCACGCTAAGACCAATAGGAGCGTAGAACCAATGAAGAATGTGAAAATAAAACGAATGGAGAATGTTTCAAAATCGGGGTTTTTTTCCTTTTGAGAGCTTCCGCTGCGTAAACGGTTAAAGTTTCGCACAAATCATATATGACAGAATTGGTCCTATTCAACGCGGACGAAGTCGCGCGCAGAAGCTAGTCTAATATATATATTTCCAGCTATCTTCTTAATACTTAATGTAATCGCCATCGATTTAGTTGTCATTGCGAGAAGAAATCATCATCCATTTTCAGAAACTTTTGCAATTTTAATATTACGGGATAGTAGGATTACAAGTTAAGATAGCTGATTGTTAAGATAGTTTATAGAACATTATTGTGTTTCTGAATAAAAATGCCTAGTTTTAATCCAATATTCAAATACCAGTTTGTATCAAAATTTAGATCATTCTTGGTTTTATAGTAAATAAGATAAACTTTTATGTCGAAATTTGGATATGCACTGTTACATAGTCCAATACCCTAGTGCCCTAAGACATTACTTATTTTCTGATGGACAAAATAGTCGTAATAGACTAGGTTTAGTGTGTACAGTGAAGTACACATACACGATAGATTAAGGCGATTTTTAGATATCAGGTGCAAAGTTACATAAAAATTGTACTCTACCTATAAAGTATTAGCTTTGGTTAATTTATACGCATATTTTAGGGAGCCTATAATAAGAGACGTCAATTTATGTCAACCCTTTAGAGATATTTTATGAAGTATTTTATTAATAATAATAAAACGAATGTATGATTTATAGGTAAGCCCGCCTTGTGCAGTCCATCGGCTACAAATTCTGATTGTGGTCCTAAAACTCCGTGTTCGCCAACACCAAACGCTACAGCTCTTCTACCATGCAAGTCAACACCAAAAGTAAAGAAAATAATATATGATATAAAAGAAAACGATGATTTTGATCGTGAAATGATTCCAACATATGAGGAGGTAGCGAGATTGTACCCAAGACCAGGACTAGTAAGACCTATTGTACTAGTTGGTGCTCCAGGAGTCGGTCGTAACGAGTTACGAAGGAGGCTGATAGCGACTGATCCGGAAAAGTACGTCACACCTATACCATGTAAGTATTGATAGCGAAGCTTTGCGAATATTGTTTATGACTATAATTTCTGTGTCAGTGTCCTATTTTTATTTTCCTAGCATTGTCACTGTTTTTGTTGTCATATAATGCGAAAAGAAATTTAAATAAAGCATGAAAAGTTATATACCTACAGTAAATATTATGTAATAGGTACAATAATTAAAGTACAAAATTTGCTCGCTCGCGGAGACAAATCCATAGAGAATGCTGTCTCCACGAGCGAGCGTATCGCCGGCGATCGTATACGCTCGCTCGTGAGACAGCCCCTTAATGCTATCGCTATGTAAAATTAAATATTGCGAATTTTTTTTTATTGAATGATTATCTCGTCATCGGGGATAAAGATCGTAGTAAGCACTCCAAGTAAAAAAGTGTATTTTATTATTTTAAACAATGTTTAAAATGAACATGTCCATATGGGTATTCTTCCTATACACTGTGAATACGCATACAGATAGGTACGGTGAAATGAAAAAACGGCGAATCTCCCCACCATTCAATGCGTAAAATGTTTTGTTTAACATATAACGATTTCTCGACGAGTGTTAAATCTGTTTTTTTTAAACATATTTTATATTTATATTTTTGTTTCTGTGTTTCTTTAAATTTCTATTTATTTCATATTTTATTATAATTTGCTTTGTTTTCTTTCTGAAATTAAGTTAAATCGATGATTTCATTGCTCGGTGAATGTACTTCAATTATGCTATTATATGATGCTAAAAAAAAAAAAAATTAATACGTCAATTACGACGTATTTCGTTTTAGGAATGAATAATGTTTGTATACTGCGAATTAGAAATATGATTTCGGGGGAAAAGAATTTCAATTGACCAAAAAAAAAAATACAACAAAATCAAATCTATACATCTATAGTCTTTACAAATAAATAAAATTAGAATGTCTGTTTGTAATAATAAAATAACCACTTTTTACTCAATGTATATGGATGTATACACGGTACATAAACCCAAATAACATTTTTTACAATTTTTGTCTGTCTGTCTGTTTTTTTCGGCTAATCTCTGAAACGGCTGGACAGATTTTGACGGGACTTGAGAGATAGCTGATGTAATAAGAAGTAACTTAGGCTACTTTTGTACTGAACTGAGGTAGGGCACAGCAGGAAATTTCCTGCTCAAAAATTGGAGCAGCCCGACTGGGGTAGTACCTCGACCTTACAGAAGACCACAGCTAAATAATACTGTTTTCAAGCAGTATTGTGTTCCTGTTGGTGAGTAAGGTGACCAGAGCTCCTGGGGGGATTGGGGATAGGGTCGGCATCGCGCTTGCGATGCTTCTGGCGTTGCAGGCGTCTATAGGATACGGTCTTACCATCCGGTGAGCCGTACGCTTGTTTGCCAACCTAGTAACATAAAAAAAAAAAAAAAAAAAAAAAGAAATTAACTTTTTTGTTAAATTCCATGCGGACGAAGTCGCGCGCACAGCTAGTTGAAGCAATAAAATTGCCTGTTTGTTTTTAAATTTTTTATGTAATGTTTTAACAATTCCTGTATGATTTATCCTGAAAACAAATACTAACAAAATATTACCATATTATACCGGGTGTATTTGAAACGCTTTGAAATATTTAAACCAAGTAATATACTATTTATATACTATATAATGCATATAACCATTTATCTCAGAAACGTTTTTTAAGAACATTTTAGGACTTATGTATTATGTCAGGCAGCAATGTATCACACACATTGTGAACTACTCGTAGACCGCGAGACGAGCGAGGCGCGGGCGGCGGCGGAACGAAAATTACAGAACCACTTACCTTTTTATTTTACATTCTTCGGGTTCGAATGAGGAAGGGTTCGAATTGTGCTCGACGGATCATCTACACAATCTTCTCGCAACTTGGCAAAAACACTGCAAATCCGATCACGCATTTCGATGGCGGCATTACACTCCCAATCAAACACCCTATCCTTTACGTAACATCTTCAGCCTATTCCAAACACATGACCATGTCACCGGATTCACGAGCACTATAAATGTACGCGTTAGGCATTGTTGTACAATTAAAATCAACAAAAAAAAAAAAAAAAACACAACAGCACAAAACGTCTTTCACACTTTCAAAAGTAAAAATAAAATAATAATAACAAATACGAAACAATAATACGAAAATCAAAAGTACAAATAAAATAATAATAACAAAATACGAAACAATATTGCGAGAGTTAAATTTTTACTCAAACTGCGTCCGAAACTCAAAGTAAGCGCGAAGCGAGAAGCGACTGCGCCTGGCGATTTCGGTGCGCGGGCGCGGGAATTCTTCGTATAACATAAATTTGTCGGCACATAGCCGCAAATGCCGCCAAAGGGCCGAGCTGGCCGTGGAATTCGTAGAATCGTGTAAGTCGGCATTCGAAAAACCCGCAAAAAGACTGCATGTCTTTCAAAAGCCGCGCGGATGAGTGAAATTCGCGTAAATTAGAAAACAATGTTTTTATTTATTTATTCTTTTTGTAGAACTACGTAAAAAATTTTTTTATGAATGTTTGATAAAGTTTGTATGAGAATAATTTATTCGTAAAAACTAAAATTCCGAACGACTAAAGCGATAAATAGCACCCGGTGAGTGGTGACGGAGCGGGCGGCGCGGGTGCGAGTACGTTTACCTCGTGCCGGTGACCTCTGTCAGCTGATGGCGCGTATGAACGGTTTTCATTACATTGACAATTTGTTCAAAGCACGATTATTTTAAAGCATTATCTTCAAATTTCTGTTTCATTATTTTTCCCAAACCGGATTATACCAAAAAAAGTTATGAAAACAGGCAAGGAAAAAAAATCTTTGCGTTTTTTTCACTTGTATCAATCATGTCAGGTTTATTATTACATGCGTATAATATATTATTATTACAAATATAATATGGTAATATTTTTGTTACACCAGACTTGAATATGAACTTGAAATGACTAGCATATATTTAAGTTATAGATGAATTACTATCTTTTTTGTCTAATTAATTATTCATTGAATTTTTCCAATGTTATATTTTTCCAAAGTGTTCAAAACACAAACGCATTCTATTTTAAATATAATTATATGAAGCAGCGCGAGTTTTAAGTATTTGAAAGTAAGTGTACTTTATAGAACTAATAATTTTCATAATGTTTTAGCTATGTATACCCATATATATGTATCGCTGATTTTTTTCTATTATAACTTGTTAATTTATAGTAAATAAGATATCTATACTAATATATAAAGCTGAAGAGTTTGTTTGTTTGATTGTTTGTTTGTTTGATTGTTTGTTTGAACGCGGTAATCTCTGGTTCTACTGGGCCGATTTGAAAAATTCTTTCAGGGTTAGATAGCCCATTTATCGAGGAAGGCTATAGGCTATGTATCATCACGCTAAGACCAATAGGAGCGGAGTCCACGCCGACGAAGTCGCGCGCAGAAGCTAGTAATTTATATAGGAATTGCTAGTGAAAAATATTTTTTTTGTTATATTAGAGAATAGAATTTTTAGAATAGAGAATTTTTTTATTAGATTAGACGTTAAAGTTAGAGACCTTTTTTTAATTATTATTAAACAAAATGCCTTTGAAACTAACAAATTAAGTAGACCCACGAGTATATAACGACGCGCATATAAATGTTAAAACTAATCTCAACAGTTTCATACGTAATAATTAGGGACCGGATTATATGCATTTGCATATTTGCATATGCATTTGCTTATTTAAGCCATTCTCAGCGGTAATAGCATATTTTACCTAAGATTTAGTTATGATGCATATTATCGGTACATTTGCAATATTTTACAATTTTTTACAATGTTTTGTGTCAAATAAATAGTTTCATTAATGGGACGGCAGAACTTTGGCGAGAAACTATAAGTGCTTACGGCTAACATAGCACCCAAGTTCAAATTCTGCCCAGTTACCTCAGTCGATGTAGAGGGAACCTTTTCCACTTACAAAAATATTCTAAATGATCGAAGACACAATCTTACCACTGAAAATTTGGAAAAGTACTTGATTGTTTACGTTTACAAAAAATTTAAATAATTTTAATGCGATATAAAGTTACTGTAGGTACTTATTATCGCCTATCAAAAAATAATTTACTCATTGTATGCTTATTTTAAATAAAAAAATGAAAACTTACTTTTCTTTTTTGGGGGGGATTACTAAAATTTATCATTTAATATCGCATATTCTGCCAATTTTCGTGCATATTTCAAGCATTTTTCATGCATATTTGCATGCATATAACGAGCTTTTTATGTTGCATATAATCCGGTCTCTAATAATTAAGGAATTATACTCTACTATTATCTACTAGTATAATGTATATCTAGAATTATGTAAATTTTTTCAACCTTAAACTTTTATATATTTTTTTTATATATATTTTATCAATCAATTTTCTAGCTATTTGTTAGTGACTTGCTATTATCAGTTGGAAAAACTATAGTGCAACACACGCAACACGCGCAACACATGCAACACGCGCAACACATTCAACACGCGCAACACACGCAACACACGCATAATGTTCCAAATATACTCGTAGTAGTTTATGCAACTGTCATATAATGAAGGGTATTAAAACACGAGTGTGAGTTTATGAAACGAGCGCAGCGAGTTTCATAATAGTAACGAGTGTTTTAATACCCGTGTTATATGCAGTTGCATACACTACTTTATCTTCACTAATGCAATTAATCAAACAACAAGAGTAAAAGCTGACAATAGTTTATTTATAATAATTGTTCAAATTTTGGATGGTACAATTTTTAACTTTAAATTTATTATTATTATTATTTATTATTTTTATTTATCTATTATTTATTTAGCTATCCATTTTTAACTTTTAATTTATTAAATTTAATTCACGCGTACGTGTATTGTCACAGTGATTTTGCCGCCATTAAAATCTAACCAATGAGAGCGCAGCTGCGCGCATGCGCGCGATGTTATAATGAGATTGTACGATATCGATGTGGATATTATACCATCATGTGAAATTGCTTAAATTGAGTGTTTTGTTGTCTGCGCTATAACAGTAGTAATTATAAGTCAAGTATTGGAAACATAAGTAGAATGTTACAACATTAGTGTAGATAAAAAAAGTTAAACAATTTATTTATAATTTTAAATATACTAGTATAATTCCTTAATTATTACGTATGAAACTGTTGAGATTAGTTTTAACATTTATATGCGCGTCGTTATATACGCGTGGGTCTACTTAATTTGTTAGTTTCAAAGGCATTTTGTTTAATAATAATTAAAAAAAGGTCTCTAAGGCCCTGCGCGCACTAGTGACTTTTTGTCACCGTGACTTTTTGTCACTGTCACCGCGTCCATCATCCCTAATGAAGGTGCGCGCACTTGGATGCGTGACAATTCGGTGACTTTTTGTCCGCGGAGGACGCCAACATGCCCGTGACGCGACAAAATGTCACGTGTCATATGTACGTAGGTTGGCAAACATGGTGTAGAACTTTCCACTTATCAGCCTATCACTCCAAAGCAGGTGAACCCAATACTTTTTATTATTGTATTTCTTTCTATTTCTAAAAACGAGTTCACAGACAACCTCTATCTGTATATAATCTGTCACTGCAAGTGCGCGCAGTCGCGAAGGTGACGGTGACGTGACAGTGACAAAGAATTTTTTGTCACGGTGACAAATGTCACTAGTGCGCGCAGGGCCTAACTTTAACGTCTAATCTAATCTAATACTATTAAACGAGCAATTCTTGTATATATATAGAATCTGTATCTCGGAATCGGCTCCAACAATTTGCATGAAATTTAGTATGCAGGCGATTTCGGGGGCGAAAAATCGATCTAGCTAAGGATACATTTTTAGAAAATGTCGTTTTATCCCTGTTTTTAGACAATGAAAAAATGGCTACAATATCGTTACAATAGGAAGGTAAATTCCGCAATTGTCATTAAAATTGTAATAGCTCAAGTGGGAAATCGGACGGTCGAGATTGACCGAGAAAACCGTGGTTCAAATCTCAGTCTCCAGATCAATTTTTTTTCCATTTTTTTCTAATTTCACTCGTGATTTTTTATTTAAATAACCAGTTTATATTTTTTATTATTGTCGGTAAAATCGAAAAATATTATTCATATTTTTAACCAACTTCCAAAAAAGAGGAGGTTCTCTATTTGATAGCCGTGCGAAGTTTATATCACTGAAAAGATAAGAGAGATATATATCATTTTGATCTTAGGATATACAGGGTGTTAGGGGAATGGTTAGCCATAGAGGTATGTTGGGTAGGGGGGGTCATTTGGAACCTATTTAGGCTAACTTACCTATATGCAAAGTGTTACGGATTTTTTTTATGATTATTTTTTCATTTTTCGAAAAAAGTGCCGAAAATTAGTGATTTGACCATCATATCTTTTTTGTTTATTGATATAACAACGCCATTCTTTTTTTGTTTTGATCGTCAATACATTGCGCATGTAAAATAAATGTGATTTAATTTAGAAAACATCTACAAAAAAAATTATGGGCCAAAGAAATCTTGACAGAGACAAAAAGTAAATCAAACCTTCAAGTTTAGGTATAAATTAAAAAAATAATAAAGCCTCCAGACAATTTAAAATAATTTAAAAAACTACTCTAGTTAACACTGTTTTAAATAATATTACTTTCATTCACCTACCTTACTTACTTTTTTTTTAAATGATGAAATAACGAAATGGTTTCTACCTGAACCCGCACTCTACGCTGACAATTATAACAATAATTGTTATTACGCAGGGCGGTATATCCCTGTATAGCACATGGTAAACTACCATCTTGACTTTGGCGACATGTTGGCGCAGCGGTCAGAGCACTGGCTGATGCGCTGGCGGTCGTGCGTTCGATTCCCGCTCACGGCAGATATTTGTATGGCAGATATTTGTATGGTCATATAGATGTTTGTCGTGGTCTGGGCGTTTGTGCTTGTGTATTGTGTGTGTTTCCGGACCCCCGACACAGGAGAAAATCCTACTGGGGGCCGTCGAGTGTGAAGCGTTTATTATTTAAAAAAAAATCTTGACTGCTCTCATCAGGCGAGGATTTACATCCTTATTTGAAGATCATCCTTTTTTCTACAATAATTGTTATTACGCAGGGCGATATGTCCCTGTACGGCACATGGTAAACTACTTGCTGTCTCTTTTTATCTTGGAATTTGGGGTATGAGTTCCCACGGGCACCACAAATGTCTCTCATAGGGTGAAATTAATGCCGGTAGGTATCAAAATAAAACAAATCATAAATTCGAGTAACAAATTTATTCTATTTTTATAAATACAGTGAATTCGGTCGTGAATTTTCATAATCTACATTACCAGAAATAAGGATGATCTTCAAATAAGGATGTAAATCCTCGCCTGATGAGAGCAGTCAAGATTTTTTTTTTAATAATAAACGATTCACACTCGACGGCCCCCAGTAGGATTTTCTCCTGTGTCGGGGGTCCGGAAACACACACAATACACTCGCACAAACGCCCAGACCACGACAAACATCTATATGACCAATACAAATATCTGCCGTGAGCGGGAATCGAACGCGCGACCACCAGCGCATCAGCCAGTGCTCTGACCGCTGCGCCAAGATGTCGCCAAAGTCAAGATGGTAGTTTACCATGTGCTATACAGGGATATACCGCCCTGCGTAATAACAATTATTGTTATAATTGTCAGCGTAGAGTGCGGGTTCAGGTAGAAACCATTTCGTTATTTCATCATTTAAAAAAAAAGTAAGTAAGGTAGGTGAATGAAAGTAATATTATTTAAAACAGTGTTAACTAGAGTAGTTTTTTAAATTCTTTTAAATTGTCTGGAGGCTTTATTTTTTTTTTAAATTTATACCTAAACTTGAAGGTTTGATTTACTTTTTGTCTCTGTCAAGATTTCTTTGGCCCATAATTTTTTTTGTAGATGTTTTCTAAATTAAATCACATTTATTTTACATGCGCAATGTATTGATGATCAAAACAAAAAAAGAATGGCGTTGTTATATCAATAAACAAAAAAGATATGATGGTCAAATCACTAATTTTCGGCACTTTTTTCGAAAAATGAAAAAATAATCATAAAAAAAAAATCCGTAACACTTTGCATATAGGTAAGTTAGCCTAAATAGGTTCCAAATGACCTCCCCTACCCAACATACCTCTATGGCTAACCATTCCCCTAACACCCTGTATATCACTCAATTGTCTCTTCATCTCATTTGGCTCAGTGAATGACAACTGACAAGTGTTTCATCGTATGATACAATATGAATCGAAAAGATACTGAGCTATAGCTATCTCTCTCTTTCGTATGATAAGCGCCATCGTTTGATCTCGTTTACTCTGGCTCAGTAACAGAGTTACAGCTGTCTCTCTCATTTGCATGATAAGCGCCATCGTCCGGTCTCGTTTACTCTCTCTCAGTCCGTCAGTATCTCGAAAATGAATCATAACCCTAGTGAGCTGGAGATACATTTGAAATGCAAGTGAGCTGGTGAAAGATTAGCTCAATTGAAAAGAAATGTTTCATTTATATCTTTCTCTCATGAGTTACCCATGTCTACAATTTGACTGTATTTTTTTTAAATGTATGTTAGCTCAGAACTTTTGACTGGGTGGACCGATTTCGATGAATTTTGTTTTATACGAAAGGTTTTGCGTGTCATGTGGTCCCATTTAAATTTAATTGAGATCTGACAAGTACTTTTAGAGTTATATCTAATAATGCGTATTTACTTGACTACTTTTTCGTCGACCTACGTTGTATTATACCGCATAACTTTTTACTCGGTGTACCGATTTTGATGATTCTTACTTTAATAGAAAGCTAATACTTGTCATGTACTCTTGTTTAAATTATATCGAGATCTGATTACAACTTTTTGAGTAATCTTTAATAGCGCGTATTTACTTGACTATTTTTTCGTCTTATTACGTTGTATTACTTGTCGATGTAATTTAAGTTGGTTTTTTTTCGTTTGCGAGCAAACACAATTATATCAATATGTAATTCGTATTTTAATATTATTTCTAAAAAACACTATTTATTAAAAATACCGAGCTAAGCTCGGTCACCCAGGTACTTTTATTAAAGTTCAAGATATTGTTAGGGAAAGACACTGAGAGAATGACTGAACAGAATTATGAAATAAATCCTTAACCTATTTTCCTGCCTAATATATTATGTCTTAGCTCTTATACATTTTTTATATTGTTTGACGCCTTGTTGGCGCAACAATCACAGCACGTATGTGCATGTTGCGCTGGCGGTTGCGGATTCGATCCCCGCACATGACAAACGTTTGTATTGACCACACAGAAGTTTGCCGTGGTCTGGTTGGTTGTGCAGTCCTTGTGGGTCTCCCCACAGTGCATCGGAGAGCACGTTAAGCTGTCGGCCCCCGTTGTTATCATGTACACCTGATAGCGATCGTTACTCATAGTAGGGAATATATCCGCCAACCCGCATTGGAGCAACGTGGTGGATTAAGCTCTGATCCTTCTCCTACATGGGGATAGAGGTCTATGCCCAGCTGTGGGATATTACAGGCTAAAGCGATATCGTTTGATAATTTTTTCATATCTTGCGATCACGATTCAGCCTGTAATATCTCACTGCTGGGCACATTCCTCACTCCTTGTAGGAGAAGAATCGGAGCTTAGTCCGCCAACTTTGCGTACCACGCTGCTCCACTGCAAGTTGGTGGATTATTAGTAACGATTGCTGAGCGATCTTTGATAAGAGAATATCTTGAAAAAAAAAAGAAATTCTCTTCGACCTCCAAACAGACCGAAAATGTCGAACTTAATTTTGTTATCTTCATTGAATGTTTTTTCAAGCACTTCGTTCTATAAAAAAAGTAGTTAAACCGCGGAGCAACGCCAGCGATGGGTACAGTCAGTACAGTTTATAATTTTCTCATGTATTACACAAAAAATAACACAAACAAATTAAAAGTGGCACGGTGTCGTCTCTTGTTAAAGATTTTCATTGTAATATAAAACTTTGAATAGTTACGGGTGCTTTAAAGGACTCACTATAGGCGACGCCGCGGTCTTAAGACCGAATAAAAATTCTCATATCAATTTTTAATTGGCTAAGAGTGCCGACACGGTGAGTGAAACGGTCGGTATTTTTGATACCTATTATATTAAAAATGTTTATGTAAATATACGAAATTATTTGAAAAAGTTCAAGTGCGAGTAACAAACGCTACTGGAATGTCAAGAACATCATGAACGAACTCAGTACTGAAACACATCCTACTGCATTTAGGTTCAGAATCCGAAGCAGTTTCGTTTTGATATAGATGGGTTTGATTATTATATAACTACTACTAAATAAATGTGTAAACATGATATGAACATGTTTTTTTATTTTATTTTACCCTTCTTGGACCATAACGATCCACGAGGTCGCAATTAGCCGATCGTCTCTTTCCAAAGGTCTATTTGCAATATTTTTATAATGTTGTCCAGACTTCGAAATTTTTGCGCTCGTTTACTCCAATTTTTGTCTATTGGTGAATTTGTTGACCTTTATTTAAAATTATACGAAACTTATATACTTTTGCTTGTCGATAAAGGCTTTCTTATGTAATAAGAACTTCATATTTTTCTGAACAATGTTTTCTTTATATGGCAAAGGTTTACCACAGTTGAACACGCTTTGGTGGCCCTAAATACAGGGGTTGATCGTGAATTTGTGGAGCCCTAGGCTAATAGTTCTCGGGGGCCTCTTAATTATTATTCAAGTTCCTAATTGTTATTTGGTCAAGAAACTGTTTTCTATAGTAATGTATACAGGTATTTAAGCTCAAATTCGCTCTTGCATGGAGTAGGGGAAGCCGGGGTTCAAAGTGCCGGGGGTAGGTTGTTCCGATCCGAATAGCTCCGCGAAGAAAATAGATAGCAATAAGTGATTAGTGCGTCGCGAAACGTTATACCATTTCGCTAATTCGTCATCCATTTTAGTGACGTTGTGTCGGCGCGTGAGTGTATCAATCGATTAGTGGCACTTAAACATCACGTACCTAAGTAAATTTTTTCAACCTTAAACTTTTATATTTTTTTATATATATTTTATCAATCAATTTTCTAGCTATTTGTTAGTGACTTGCTATTATCAGTTGGAAAAACTATAGTGATTATCTCTTTAATATCATTGTAGACTTTTTATAACCTATTCTATTATAATTGGAAATCACTTTGAAAATGGGATTTGGGGTTCAAAGGTCCTCTGGTGTGGGGCTAGTTGTTCCAATATATAATATAGTGTTAGTTGTAATGAAACAAGTAAAGAAAATGCGGAACGGAAAATCCTGCAAGAAGATGACCATGGAAGTGATAGTGAAGAAGATAGCCTGGAATGGTATTGTTTAATTCGTATTATTTTTAGTTTTGTGTTTCCCACACATGAGGAAATTCGAAAATGTACACGGTATGTCGGAGGTGCGGGTTCGAATCCCGCTGAATCAAAAATTTTGATATGAAAATAATAAACATTTTCGAATTTCCTCATGTGTGGGGAACACAAAAATAAATAGTTTTGTTTTTTTGACAACAATACAATTACATTATTAGTAATAATGCTTGTTTCTATTTTGTTTGTTTGTTTTGTTTTCATTAAAGCCTGTTTGTTGAAAATATATTAAAAACATAAAGATTTTGTACTTTGCTCTATTCATATTTTAAATAAAACTGTCATGAATATTCAGTAAATACGCCTTATTTATTTTATACATACCTTTCCAACTAATATTACCTTATAAATTAGTGGAGTTGACAGCGGAACAACTTACCTCAGCTGAGGAACAACTAGCCCCTTTGTGGGGCGAGTTGTTCCTTGTCGACTTGTTACAGAAAAATTATCCTGAGTCAAAATATATTATTATTTCAATGGATTTGACTTTAAATTTTGAAACTAGGATAAATTCTGCATCTATTTATATAGGAATCATAAATTATAAATCTTTCTATTAAATTCATATTACGTCCTACTCCAAAATCGGAACTTTGAACCCCGGCCTCCCCTACTGTTTTCATCGTTGCTTCTCAATATGATGTGTACGAAAATGTTATGTATGTTCATAAAAATATACACGAATAGGGGATCGGACAAATTTTCAAAAAGTGTTTTTAATTAATCTTTATGGATACTTATACCCATAAAAAATAAAATTTTATTAATTTACAGCCTTTTAGGTACTCAAAATCAGTTTGTTCAAAAATCCCGCCAAAACGCCACGTTATGACATCTGACAGCGCGTGACGTCAACTGTAGGTCATAAACATAGAGTATATAAAGCACAGAGTACGTTGAACATACGGATAGAATAACCCGTGCAGTCAATGCTTACTCTTTTCTAAACTACTCTGTGGCTTGTAACCGACAAATGACGTCATTTTAGTACAGATTAATAATATTGTGAATAACAACATTTTATTTTTTCATTTAAAAATATTTAAATGAATTTTATTAAATAATTATTCGATAAATAATTGTAAAACAGTATATTTATTATATCTAAGTACATTATAGATTTTAATCTGATTACTGTCCGATCCCCTATTTCGCAGGAATTGCGACATGCATAGCATTAATACTAGGAAGAAACAATCTTGTAATGTCTGTAACTCGCTTACGCCGAGTCAGTAATTCCTTCTATGGACAATGTATACACTTATACAACAAGCTCCCAGAAAACGTTCAAAAAGCTTCTATTGCCAAATGTAAAAAAATTGTGAAAGAACGTTTGTGTACTAAAGGGTTATTCGATTAACGATTTTATAGAAGACAGTACGCCTTGGGAATGATGTGATCGCCGCCAGGCTATTTCAACCTATAAAATTATTGTAAATTTCAATCTGCTTTGGAAAAAAAACATTACTATAAAAAAAATGACATTAGTCCCGCTGAGTTTCTTTCGCCAGTTCTTCTCAGGTCAGAGGCTTGTTTTTTCCGAACTGGTAGTAGACTCATGACGTTCAGTAAGAAATTGTAATAATTTTATGCTGAATAAAATATTTTGATTTTGATTTTTTTGGGACGGCTCAGCCAAGTACCAGCTGGAGCTTCTCCAGTCAATCGATAGGTGAGCTAGAAGACTCATTGGTGATAATACACTGGTCGCAGTAAAGCTCCAAAGCTTAGATCATCGGCGTAGGGTGGCTGGCCTGTCGGTCTTTTGTCGGTTACACTTCGGTGAGTGTGCGCAGGAACACCACGACCTGATTCCCCCCTGTCCCTTCCATCTTCGTACAACCAGACGCACTGCGTTACGTCACCCTTACATGGTTGACATACCCTCTATAGGCACTAAGCGAATCGCTAATACATTCTTGATGCGTACGGCTAAAGAATGGAACTCTACCAGCATCTGTGTTTCCGGAAAGCTACAATCTGGGGATCTTTAAGTCGCGAGTGAATAGGCTACTTCTAGGTAAGCGTGCTCCGTACTAGACCGCATTCTCATTTAACACCAGGTGAAATAGTGGTCAAACGCAAGCCTATCTAATTATAAAAAAAGGTATACAGTAAGTCAGTCAGTCAATTCACCCTATTGCAGTCCACTGCTCTTCTTTCTTCCCGGATCTAAGAGCGAGAGCAAACTGTACTGCAATCCGCTGTTTTGAGCTTCGCAAGAGGGCTTCTCCCCAATGGTCTTTGAAAAACTTTTGACCTTCCTATTCTGCTCTATAAGAGTTGTAATATCTCTCGTATTAGAGCAGCGGTCTCTGCGTACAAGTTTCCGTTTCCGCTCTTGGAAAAAGCCTTCTGTTCCGGCGAAGCTGCTTGAGTAGCAGCGGAACATCAGCGGCAATCAAACCCACGTGGTCTCCATCTTGAATCACAAAAGGCTCAACCGATTTTCATCAAACATGTCTAAAAACACTCGCCCGTAACTCAATTTTCATATAAAAAAAAACTAAATTGAAATCGCTTCATCCGTTCGCGAGCTACGGAACCACAGACAGACAGACAGAAAAACAGACAGACACGTCAAACTCATAACACCCCTCTTTTTGCGTCGGGGGCTAAAAATACATACACACATACATACCTTGCAAGTAAAAACCCGTAGGTATATGTTTCTACTATGACGTGTCATAATTATGCCCAAAGGTTTTCTGGAAGAAATCGCTCTTATAGCGATAAGGCCGTCTTTGTCCATCTTACTTTGTTTCTTACAATTTTTGTTTTTGTTATTGTTGTACAATATTGAGTATATTATAATTATAAAAATTACGTGCGTGGGAATCGAAAGGCCGACTGCCGGTGCTTAGCCCACGCACCACAACACTAGAATGGTGTATCATACATTTATCTTTAGTCTGTAATATACATAGTCTGACCATAAATACTGTTACAATTAAAAATAAACAAAATATTAGTTTTATTAATTGTTCATTGTGTTTTCTTCTTTTTCGCGCAAATACATTGTAAAATATTTTGTGATATTAAAATGGAGTGGGGTGATAAAGAGAACCGAAGCGCTGTGACTGCATTACACGAAGTAGGTATGAAGCCAAATACGATTTTGAAACTCTTCATACGCTAGGTATCAGTCAAATGTTCGTGTACCGTGCAATTGATAGGTACAATGAAATCTCCTGTTTGTGACAGAAGAGAATCTGGCCGTTCACGTCGCGTTCGTACGAAAAAGCCGATCAAAGCAGTAAGGGAAAGAATTTGAAGAAATCCTGTCTGAAATATTTCGTATTTTTAAACAGCCATATTTTTGTGAAAAAGATATAAAAACATCGGCAAAAGTCTATCAAAATACCATTCTTGAGAAAATATGTTAGTTAAGCCTCTTAACAACACCATGTTCAAATAACCAAGAATGGTCCTTTCAGCAAGACTCGGCGCCGTGTCATAAAGCTCGATCCACCCAATCTTGGTTAGAAACCAACGTTCCGGACTTCATCAGACCTGAAGACTGGCCGTCATCTAGTCCCGATCTTAATCCGCTGGATTATGATTTATAGTCAGTTTTAGAGAGTATGGCTTGCTCTAAATGCCATGATAATTTGGAGTCCCTAAAACAATCCATACGAATGGCAGTGAAGAATTTCCCCATGGAAAGAGTGCGTGCTTCTATTGATAATATAACTCGTCTCAACTTTTAAAGGACTGTATTGCAGCCAATGGAGACCACTTCGAATAAGCTTTATATATAATATTTTTAATGGTTTTATATTAATGTAGTAAACTAACACAATGTAATAGTAATAAATGTTCCGGGGGGGGGGGGGGGGATAGGGTCGGCAACGCGCTTGCGATGCTTCTGGTGTTGCAGGCGTCTATAAGCTACGGCAGCGTTTTTCAACCTGTGGGTCGCTTCAGCGAACTTCAGCTTTAAGCTTCTGTAGGGGGGTCGTCAGAGGTCGAGAGAACTTTAGTAAAAAAACAATAAAGATTAAAGAGATTGATTTATTAAATAAGAGAATTTTAAGAAAAGGATATACTCAAACATTTTTATGATATTACAAACGAATTAACAAAAAATAAATATTAAGTAAGAGAATTTTAAGAAAAGCATATACTCAAACATTTTTATGATATTACAAACGAATTAACAAAAAATAAAATCCTAAGACTAATGTCTGTTTTTGATTAACCAATTTCTCCCATCGTGGATCTGTATTTGCTAAACATAGAATTAAAACATTTTCTAAATTTAAGCGATTTTTTGTTTACTTTTTATTTGGGCCATTTATGAAAATGTCAACTCGCATAAGTACGAGGTGGCAAATGGAATCAAACACTTCAAAGCCTTAGTTGTCAATTCCGTGTGCAAAAGGTATCTAAATTAGCAGATTTGAATTCCAAGTGTAACATCCCATCGGCAGATAATTCTTGCAGATTCTCTTTGAGCTTAGTTGGCAAATTAGCCTTATTTGTAGCTACATTTAAAAACGGATTTAAGATCCACCTCTGCCCAGTGTTCTCCGATGTATCTTGCACTGAGAAGTATATATCCGAATCCTAATTATGGAGAAGTATAAAAACGTCGTATGCAATGAATATTTGTAGCACTGTAACATACACATACATACACGATAAATAAGCGAAGCGTCGGGGGGGTCGCGAAATATTTTTATACCAGGGGGGTCGCATCATGAAAAAGGTTGAAAAACACTGAGGTACGGTAATCGCTTACCATTAGGTGAGCTATACGCTTGTTTGCCGACCTAATTATATATATTAAATGTAGAATGAAAAATCAAATATTTTTAACTAGCAATACCTGTGCGAATAATTCGCACTAAATAAGTATAATAATTATCACTTTACACAATTACAATATTTTTTAAACAAAATCAATAACAAATTTTTTAACAAATTGAATTTTTTGCTCATCTTTAATTGTTTATAACTTTAGCAATTTTTATGTACTAAAACACGCTTTTAGAACATTTCTATTCTTCATTCTTCTACACATTCTAGGCGTCACTCCGAATCCAATGAGCTATCATAAATAATTTTAAGAGCAGTATCTCTATTTTCGACCATTTATCGCGAGTTATAGATTACCAATAATGAGGTTACATTAAATTGTATTAAAGTAAAATGTTTATCACTATATGGCGATTATGAGGTAACTGAGGTATACGTTTAGCATGGTATGAGTGATTTAAACGTGGAACTAATTTAGTAGAAGACAAGCACTGGTCGGGACTTATGGAGACGGTCGGAGGTAACTAGCTATGTTTGTCCTAAATGTGAAGAAGTGACTGACAATTTCAGAGCTTGCTGACGAACTCACTGATCGAAAAATTTTGAACAATTTTAAAAATAAAGATAGGTAGTGCGAAAATGTTTGCGGTAGATTGCAAATATTATATGTAACAACAAAATGCATCCATGCATGCGATGCATGCTACGGTTAAGCTCTAAGAGAAATTACCGTAAATACCGATGGTTAAAAGATATACGTATGTTAAGTAACGTTACGAGATGATACATATATCGAGAAAAATAATAGAAAAGTTCGTAAATGTCTTCCTCCTTCACAACGCGCCTTGCATTACGTCACTTTTGCTTTTAAGATTTTTTGATTTGTAATTTTTTCTAAATTACTGTGTACTATATGGAGTACTTTGAAGGCGATAAAGTTTAATTTGTAATAAAATTAATCACCCATAATGAGATCAGTGGTAAGATAAAATGAGTTTTTTTAATGAAAATATTGTTTGTTTATTTATCATTGTTATAAATTAGTTTTATATTGTTGCTGTACTATGTTACCCCCAATGGTACAGAGGGCCTTTGACACGTCTCCATCCGCTCAAGTCCTGTGCCTCTCGCTCCATGTCCCTCCAACCAAGCCCGGCTGGTCGAAGCTCGGCGTCGATAGTTCGCTGACACGTATGCGCCGGCCGGCCTCGTTGCCTGCTCCCGCGCGGCCTTCACATGGACGCGGCAGTGTTGTCCTCTGGTCTTCGGAGGGTGTGCCCTATCCACTTCCACTTCCGCTAGGCAATTTCTTGCTTGATCGGGATTTCGTGGCATTGATTCCATAGATCCTCGTTGCTGATAGTATTGGCCAGAGTCTGCGCAGGATGGATCTTAGGCATTTGTTGACGAACGCTCGTCAAAATGTCATTTTTTTTAAAATATTATTTCTTGTAAATTTTATGATACTGCTTTTATACAGAATTGACATAGAACTATACGAGTATTATACATAATGTAAAATCCTATTTTCCTAATCAACAAACACGAAATTATGCCGTTAATACGTATATATTATTTCGCTCTCATTAACCTTCATAAGAGTAAACAAGTCGTTACGACAACGTAATAGCTTAAAATTTTTCCATCCATTAGTTTTCAGATGCTTACGCTTGTCATTTAATAACCTTTGCCCTTTAACGTCCTTATATAGGTGGGTAGAGATGTATTTACTCAGACTGGAAACCTGGGATACGCAGTGCGGAATCGCGCATGCTCACTACGCAATGCTACGTGGACAAAGGCTACGAGCAGGATAGCCTGTTATGAACAGATATTGATTTAGATTTATTTACACTGGTATTGTACGAATCTATTTGCGACGCAAAAGCGGGACTTGTTTTCTTACCTTTACAAAAAAAACAAAATGTACACTTTTTTTTGCTTTTAAATGTCGAATAACTATGATAAAGTATTTGTTATCGATATGTAGGTATCTTTATCGGTATGTTGGTTAATTGGCGTTAAGTATTACATATTTTTTCGTTTAGTTCTTGAGCGGTCTAGGGTCGGTTTTTCTGAAGGTGTTCTTGCTGGTCTCCCTTGGAGGTTTCGCGTAGATGATTACGGTGCCATTAGTGAATTTTGAAGGTTTCCTACGGCTTTACCGACCGCTTATCCGTACTTAGCACTTTGTCTCGTTTGCTTAACGAAACAAATGAACTGTTTTAATTCTATTTATTTGCCTAAGTAATTTTAGCGTCATATCGGTTTTCGTTTTAGATTGACGGACACTATGTTGACTTACGTTACAGTGGCTAATTCAACGCCATTATTCTGCCTAAGATTCCTTTACCTTAACTAAGTTTGGCGTTTGTTTCGTGTCCTTGTCGATATAAGAAAAAACGACTCTTTCATAATTTTTGTATGAAGTTTAGAAACAGTCCCATGTCAATAGGCTTTTCTTTCAATAGTCTTATCGTGAAAAATGATTTTATAGATATCGTGAACTGAAACATGAATAAAGCTACTTTACCAGTATTTACAAGGTGTCAAAGCTTTATTTTCAAAATTAACGGCATGTAATTAATAATGTATCATTTATTTTGATAATAAACAGTAACAAACCAACATTATTAATTTTGTATAGACGTAATCGATGTACATATATGTACTACTAGTAAACTAAATCTTACACATCATAGGTATAGAGTTTCTGTAAAATAGATATTAGTTATTATTTTATATTGTTACTAGCCGACCCCGCAAACGTTGTTTTGCCATATATGTTATTAACCCCCGCAACCCCCTCTTGTGGGTGGAATTTCGTAAAATCCGTTCTTAGCTGTCGGCGAAAGGAATATTCATACCAAATTTCAAGTCTCTACGCCTTATGGTTCCACAGATATCGTGATGAGTCAATATATGGGTGGAACTCTCTTTTATATATGTACCTAATATACCTAGATATTAAGTTAGTTTAAAAAACACTTTTGTTTACAACAATGGTAAAAGCTTTGATCAGAATCGTCTATAATTCGTTAATAAAATATACTGCCACAGAGTACTCTACTGAAAATAAATAAAAGGATTCTTTTTCAAATACGTACAACAAAATAAACAATTCGATACGTAATAGCTATCTATAATTAGATTTGCCCGGGCAACGTATTCTGCGCATGCCTCTTTTGAGATACATAATAACATATACATTATACTAGCTGTGCTCGCGACTTCGTCCGCGTTGAATAGTGACTACATGTTCAACTTGATTCTTTAAATTAGCATAACTTTTTTATTTATGAACCGATTGACATGAAACAAACACTAAATGTTAAGCTAAGCTTTCCACAATATATTAGTAAAACCCACATATAAATCGGATAAGCCTTTTCTGAGATTAGCGTGCACAAACGCACAGACAAACATTCTGATAATCATTGTTTTAGGTGCTATCTGCGTTGATAAAGATCCCAATATTTTTTCTCATATATCTTAAATGTACAGTTACATTTTTATTATATGTATGGATAAACGCCAGGATTTGTTATGCGAAAAGGAGATGTCAACATATTTAGTTATTGATTTTATTCGATGTGGTAGAACCAAAGATGATGTAAGCTGGTTTCTAAAAAAGGAAACTTCTGGAAATGTATAGGGAGTCCGGGAGAGTTGAACCGCTTTTTGTTTAAAGTATCGTATTTTCTTAAAAATGAAGCTTAGTGATTCAATCGTAATAATAAACAGTAGCTTATTTATTTAGGTTTACTTATGCATACTTACTTTTTCGATATTACAGTACTGAAATATGTTATGTATATTTGAATGAAAAACGGGATTCGAGTCAACTCTCCCACCCTTAGGGACAAACCGGGGTCTGGGGAGAGTTGAACATTGGTTTTTAAAGGGGAAAATAAAAACATTTTGCGGCTTAAATAACAAATATTTTACAAAGACAAGCGAGTATCTTCAGGTGTTCTTAAACTCACTTCTGGATTTCTGGAAAGAAAACCACGAAACCAATCTTTTCCAGCAGCATTGTTTGTTGCCTTGCTAGCAGGATACTTTTTAATTCGTTACACATCACCATTATCATCATTACATCTATACAATAAAACTCCAAATATCCTCATACAAACATTATAGAGGGAGACATGAACCACTGAGCATATCTCCCGCACCCGCTGTGGTGCAAGTCTCCCGCATATTATATCTACTACTTTGACATTAAATTTTACTGACAGAAAAAACAATCAATCTCAGCGAAAAAACACTTAGCACACGTCAAACTACAATAATCAGGCAGTACAATACTAATAACGCACAATACGTACCTCTATAAACATGGCTGCAATCTTAAAACTACATAAATTAATAAAATTTACTCCGCCGTACTAAAAACAACTTTCCGGACCTGAGAGCCAAACAAACCGGCCATTGTAAAAAATGGCAGCGTGCTGGTTATTGGCTACCAGCGCTCTATCAATGACCGTCTTGACGTTTCGTTAGTGCGTAATTTAAGTTGAGTTTTAAAAGATGGTTCAACTCTCCCAGCTGAGCAAATCTCCCGGACTTCCCCTACACAAGAAAACAAGAGTATCCGAATAATTTTCACCTCAAATAAAAATTACCTATTTATTTCTATTTACTTACTAGTAACTAACTTTCGGAAAATTATCCAACCTTATTTACATGATGAATATCGAAATACGTATGTATACTTTGGGAGTTCATTAGGAATGATAAATAATACTCATTTTGATCATGCTGTTATTATTGTCGTCAATGTCATCAAAAGCGATAGCTCTTACATTTAAGTGCGAAAAGGTTAATTTTTATTTAACATTTGATTTGAATATTTTTTTCTATATATTACTAAATACATAATACGCAGTTTGTACAGTCCCTAACATCCGTATGTTTATATTAAAAAAATATAAGCTTTTAAGCTCTAAAATGTTGATCAATACAAACAAAACATTGTGATGTATACAAAACACTCGCTTCTTGAATAATAAAATTTATGTGACCCTTGACATTAGGCAAGTTTGGTCTTGAAATTTGAAAATCGATAAGCCATTACCTATGTACGCACCCATATTGCGCACTAAATGTGGGCGGTGTGGCTGGAACCACGCCGTTGTCAATAACTTCGCGCTTGCGCTAAATCGTGATGTATGTATTGTTGCAGCCTCCCAGGGCTCACTTTTAGTTCACTTATCTATCAGTTCGGTCGTGTGTTTAGTTTTTTTTATCTTTATTTTTTTTATATGTACTAATTTATCAAACGTTACAACACAGATACATCTCGTGCCCAAAAATCCAGTGAGCAGAATGGGAAGGAGTACGTTTTTGTTACACGTGAAAAGATGGAACAGGATATTTCCGAAGGAAAGTTCATAGAGCACGGCGAGTACAAAGGAAACCTGTATGGAACCTCAGCGGAAAGTGTGGAAACCATAGTAAACTCAGGTGAGGTCACTAATTATAATTTATTATTTTGTTATTGTTATATAAAATCTTAGGTTGCGAATTTTTTTGTTGTTGACTGAAAATGTTAATTTAGTTTTGTTAAAATAAAATAAAAAGTTGGCAAATATGCATCGCGATAATCAATATTAAGTGCTTGTTGTATCGATTTTAATTTTTGAATGTAGGTATGTGTAAGTTCAAGGGCAAATGCGTCACCATCCTTCTGAGCGCATGCGTGCGATTTGTCTCTCTGCACCTTGGCACATGCGCCTTTAAAAATGACGCCGCATCTGAGTTCATCCGCCTTAATGCAATTAATTTATACATATACTCCATCCAAAAATAAAAGTCTTATTTTGTAAACAAATATGGCGGAATGGGTAATCATAGACTACTATAGTGCTGTGATGTATGTTGATAAATGTCGATGTCGGTAAATTATTTAGAGATAACTTGACATGGTAATTTCGTGATTTTTGTATGTTAATGATTTAAATTATCTGAGAAACTATTCGCAAACGGGATATTTACCATGTTTGGGGCCGTTCAAGTATTACGTAACGCAATTAGGGGGGTCTTGTAAAACGTTACGATGCGTTACAGAAGGGGAGGGGGGGGGGGTCTCGAACAACGCGTTACGTAACGTTGTTTTTTATTTAAATAAAAAAATTAGGGTACTAAAATCTCCCAAATTGGCAACCCTTTTCGTTTATATCCCTTTTTGTATATACATATATATATTTATACTTACCGCAAACGCGATTTTTAAGCGACTTTTCGGTAGTTTTCGCAACAAAGTTGTGACATTTGGGTAAAAATGGTCAGTTGGGGTGTTACGTAACGTTTATGGGCTGGGGGGGGGGGGTACAGGAAAACGTTACGGCGCGTTACATGAGGGGGAGGGGCGGTCAAAAATCTTCAAAATTTGCGTTACGTAATACTTCTTCGTTTTGTGGAGCTCGATATTTCGACATTAACTGCGAATGTCTTGTTCACTAAAACTTCTTATCTTGTCTGGTGGTGAATATGCCGTTTTCTAATAGTTTTAGTAATAGAAGTAACCGTGTTAATCTAAAATCTTTTATAATCTGAGGAAGTTGACGATATTACAAAAGTGAGTTATTCCGTATAGAGTGGCAATGGCGTAATAAAAGACACTGAAATATTTTTTTTTATTTGTCATGCGCGTTTTAAATTGATTTTCGAAAGTACTTTTCGGTATTTAAAGTTACTCTGTGTCTTGACAAATTTTACTCTTGTGTAGTGACTCTTCATGCATCGCCATTTCGTTCGTGTTGCAATTAATATCTAATTAAAGCATTTTCTACTTAGAAACTAATGAAAGTACAGGGAAATGATAATCAATATTTAAAGTCTATTTATATTAGAAGCACATTGTCTTGAGATTTAAAGCAAAAGCTACCACAGATAAAGACATACGGTCTTATTGATAAAAAATGAAGTAATGCCTCTCTCAGAGTCGTTTTAAGTACAACACTATTTAAATTTATTGGCCGTTTTAACTTTTTATGAATTATAAAAAGTTCGAGCTAAAACGCTTTTTATTTTTTTTAATATCATTGACCTCGACTTTTTATCGATATGAAAGAACGTCCCAGCCCTAACCAAGCCCTAACCACAAACACAAGACAGGGAAATGACAAATGTCACTTGTAAGTTACAGCGAATTCGGTTTTCTGCTAAAAATATTAGTTTGACGATGAAATAGACGTATATTTACAAAAATAATGGTACTGCATGTGATTACCCCCCAGATGCTACAATAATTATCTACTAGCCATTGTGTGTGATTACTGATTACACAGGGAATGTGTATTTTTCTTCCGATAAGGGGTTTGTTTACATTATAAGACTTTTATTTTTGGATGGAGTTTATATCTATTTGACACTTTCTGTAGAGGCATAATATTGCATTTCTATGTGGGTTTTAGCTAACTAATTTTTATTCTTGAACTAATTAGAAACGTTTTTGTATATTTTGTATGTTTTGTTGCTATACAATTTGAAATTTTATTTAAGGACGCGTTTGTGTTCTGAGTCCTCACTGGCAAGCCTTAAAAATGTTACGAACCCCGAGACTGCGACCCTACATTGTATTTATAAAACCACCACCGCTTGAGACGCTCATCGAGACCAGAACCGCAGCCAACGCTCGCTCGACGTTTGACAAGGAGTGCTCTAGAGCTTTTACGGTTAGAATAAATTGTAAATTTGTAAAAAAAATATTTATCTATTGATTTACGCTAAATTTTTGATAAATTTTACAGGAAGAGGAATTTGCTGATATAATAAGGTCGTCGAATCGTATAAATTTCCTGTATGGCTACATGTTTGATGAGGAGATAGTGAACCAAGATCTGGCTACCGCACTGACGCAGCTTCTTAAAATGGCGTGGCGGGTTCAATCCGAGCCGCTCTGGGTCCCGGCGGCTTGGGTGCAGTGAGGTGTACCTAACCGGTTGTAATGTTAGACATAATTAGTTCAATTCTAGTCAATTTTTTCCGTTTAGTCATTTTAGAATAATTTCGTTACGTATCGTATTTTTGTTGATTAATTATAACCCTATACAGTTATTCTTTTTTTTTATGTTGGCAAAAATTTTAATTCCTTTAATTCTAACATTTTTATATAATTATAAAATTTTCTTTAATATTTCGATGTAAAAAATGTACATACCTGCTTTTCAATATTCAATTTATGTGCCCTTATAGTCATAGAAATAATTATTTATACTAAATGTTAATCGTCCGGTCTCTTCGTATTTACTTATTCCGACGTTTTAGACTTTCGTAAGTGTATCGCGATGTATTACATGATTTTATTTTGTGATGATCAATGTATTTATGATTTTGTGCGTGCATGTGTGCAACAAACAGTTAATTTAAAAGCCGTGTTTAAGCGATTTAGTCTAATAACGTTAGTTGTGTACTTGCACGCGTCTGGTGCTTCACCGCGTAACCCCAACGTCTACTCTCTACTCTACGCTAACTCTAGTTCCTACATAGAACATTGAACCATATTCTACCGATAAAACTGAATAGCTCCTCTAAAATATTGACCTCATTAAAAACGAGCGAAGACGTTGATCATTAAAATTACGACATTCATAAATTTCAATATATTTAATCAGTATAATCAATACGTCTTCCTTGTTCCGTACGTATAGCTCAATGGTTTATGTAACAAAATATTATTATTATGAAAATTTTAAAATCGTTACATGTCATTAGATTCGCTTTAGGTATATCCGGAGTGTTGTTTACAATATGTTTATTTCAAAAATAATAAATTTTAAATATACAATATATTTCGTTACGCTAATGCATCCAGAACGATACTGTAGGAACGGTTAACGATCGACCGGGTTATTTAAAAGTTTAAACAATATATATTACTTGTATTTATTTAACTAAACTTGATACGTGATGGTTCATACGTCAGAAGTTATGAAATTATGTTTATTTTTCAATAATTTCCGTTCGACTAATATAACACGAAGTAAAATTAAAACGCGAAATATGTAATAAGTCAAAAACGAGTGCCTCTAAATCGTCATAATTATAATTATTTTTAAATAAACGCATCTCTTCGAATGTGTCATTACAATCTTAGTGTCTTAGGTAAATAAGTTTAATAAGGGTGCTTGACGACTCGCACTCTCTATTGCAAACCGCGAAGCAAACTGTAGTTGTATATAGTAGAAGATACGCGACCGACTTAGGTATATGATCGAAAATAGCCTAACATTAGCTTAATCAAGATCCGCGATTTCCTCTCTTACCGCTTCTATTATTTATTTAAATACATCGTATTATGTATTTAAATAAATATTGCATGTTTAAGGTAACGATAATTTATTTTAAATATTTACATAAACGTACTTTATAAAAATAAATTAAGAAATTTATTGGGTCGTTTCTTGAAATGTTATATAAATTAACATAACAATTTCATCAATAATAGACATCAACTTTAGTTCATATTATAATTACACAAAATATAAAAAAATGGAAGTCGACTATAGAAATTACGCCGTTTTGATTAATTTAAACACATTTGATTAATAAAATTTCAAATATAATTGAATTGAAAATAATCTGCATTTTTTTTAATTAAGTATCTACTAATAAAATATCGATAGAAAAAAAGGAATTGAATGAATCTTGATGATTTTTAAATCAATAAATATAACGTAATTTAAATAACGTTTTAAGTGAAAGCTTGTTTTGAAAAAAAAAAACTACCTACATCCTTATCCTATAATTTAAAATTTATTTTTTAAGGTACATAAATATGGCAGTCAAATTTCGAATATTAAAAAAATAACTTTCTATGTAAATTAAATAAGCATAAGCACTGATCGATCCCTATGCCTATTAAATATAAATAGAAAGTTATATAACTCGTATATTGAGTTCAAAGACGGAAACAACCCAATGTCGATAACGTTTTAATTTAATAATGTATAAAAAGTAATAATTAGTAATATAAAATATTCGAAAGGTATAATAATTAAAAGTTTGAAATTTTGTCGAGAAACTTTTTATAACATTAAAAGTTATCTATGAACAATTACGGACGTAATTTCTGCGTACTTACTATAATATGTCGTATTCAAATAGTGCTTAGATTCTGCTTATCGGGACCTCGAATAACGCTCGGTAGCAGATTTTAAATTACATATTCACAAATGTACTTAATAACTTTAAATTTCCTTAGTCGAAATAAGATTAAATTTGCGTAGTCGAAATAAGGTCGTTCGAAATCCGTTATTAGGAGTAAGGTTTATATGTCGTCGAGATTATATTATTGTAGCAATAAAATGTATGTAAGATACAGTCACGGAAAGCGTAACTGCCGTAAAAATAAGTGTAAAGCAATATTCTTGCTCTTGTAGGTAAATTAATTATCGGACTCTTTCTATCACTATGTCCTTACATTTTCACATGCCTTCTTTATTATTATTATTATCTATTTACAATTTAAATTGGTTGTTGAAAACATCTGAAAGTCGATGAAATATCTGAAGGACTAGTAAAATATACAAAAAAATATGAATAATTAAAAATCAAATTAAATAATTTTCATAATTTATTATTCGTTTTTATTATAACACTAGCTGTCCCTTCGTACTTCGTATTGCCTAACAGTTGATTCTTTAATTATTTTTTTGTAATACTTATCCTTCCCACAACCCCTCCACTAACACTTTAACTTTATGATATGGTATTAAAGTTCCAATTGACTTTTAAGTATTATTACGAATCTTTTTTATGGAAATATAGAAAAGTGTTGTTTTTAGACTTTTTCAGACAATTTTTTAAAATTTTCTCTCCGTAAGAACAATCCTCGTACTTCAAGGAACATTATAAAAAAAGAATTAGCGAAATCGGTTCAGCTGCTCTCGAGATTTGCGCTTAGCAACAGATTCAGCGATTCATTTTTATATATATAGAGAAGATAATATTTAATAACAATTACCGAAACCTCTGTCTCTTTCTTTGCTCTAAATGAAAAGTAATTTATCAGTTTGAGTTTGAATTTTTAAATACTTTTTTAGTTCAAAAATCGTTTAGTAAGTGGTAATTTAATATGTTCAAAAGAACCACAATAACGTCTAAAGTCGATTTTTTAAAGAAAAAACAAGCAGTATAATTTTTTGAGCCAAAATAAATTTACCGTATTTCACGTTTATAGGAAGTCTTTATGATGGAAAGAGTCTTCGATGATTACGGCTAGTGTATGTAATTATGTTACATGCCTAGTATTTTAAAAAATCTTTGTATATGTTCTTCCATTTAATTCTTACATCCAGAATATTTGTTAAGTTATTTTTATATAAAAAGTAATAAGTAAACGTAAAAAAAAAACTGAAAACAGTTTTATCATTATAAATGGGTTTTAATTTATCGATTTTTTCGTCTTTTATCGTTTTATTTATTTCTCATAATACACATTTGTTATTTTTTTTAAATTGTTCTATTATTTTGTCTTTAATTTTGCTGAAAGGTGGTTTTAGGTGGAATATGAGTCATTTTCCCTTAAATTATTTTGGTATCGCGCTTTTCTTGCACCATTTATTATAATTCGTCTCGAATAGGATCGGTGTTTATTAATATAATATTAAATATAATATATGATATATTAGTTAACTACTCTTTTAAAATTAAATTTCGATTAATACAAAACGTAGCGGAAAATATATGTAAATATTTGTTCGTATCGTCGACGAAGCGGATGATTATTACGATTCTTTATTAGATTTTAGAATAATACTTCCTTGCACTTAAATTGAAACAATTTCACGATACGTTTCCAGTCGTCTTAATAACAGTATAGTTATAAAAGTAATTTAAAAAATGTTTTAAAATATAAGAGAATATTAACTATTTTATAATTAGTAACAGCGATATGGCAACCTATTTCTGGCTACATTTAAGAGTTACCTATACGTTTTTTTTTAAACTTTAATAGTCAATAAAGTAATAAGTCTAAATTTTTGTCTATTTAAAGATTATATTTAAAAAAATGTATGTCTTATGTTGCTTAAGTTTTTTTATTATTATCTATCAATCGTCCTAATTTTAAATCGTTTAAAATAAAATTAAAAACTGATTAAGAAAAAAAAATTAAATTGATAACATCGGATTTTACATCGGGTTAGCGCGGTGGTCATACATTGTTAGGAATTTTCGGAAAAGCACATCCAACATGCACGGGATGACACTGTATCACTTGTAGTCATGTTACGTAAAGCCCAGTTTGTGACCGATCTCTTCTTAAAATCTTACAACTAAAAATTCTGAGGTTCGCTCGGTATGCATACGGCTAACGTCAGAAGTGGACAAACGATCAGGTTAAATAAACTGTGTGCGATCCTTCTATCAAATGTATGCAAAGAGTGCTTTCTGGTGCACGTTAGAGTTTTTCTAATAGAAGTTTCTGACAATGCTGGGTTTGTTGGTTGATTATTAGACGTTGTCAACGCGTTGATGTGTTTGTAGAATCGTTTGGCCGATGGTTCCATTACAAAAAATGTGATTTTAATAATAAATAATAAAGGTTGAAAAATTTTAAATACAATGAATTTCTTTGAAATAAATAATGGTTACATTTTTTGCTGTAATCGCTTTCTTATAATTATTTATTTTTAACCTTAACTCATCTTTCATATGTTTAGTAATTTATCATTCTCTTGTAATATAAAAACTAATCTTCTTTTCATTTTTAAACTTTTACATTTTAATAATTCGATTTTAATAATCGAATTCAAAAGAAGCGCATTTTAGGAGATGTAGTATTAATATATTAAAAAAACGTTATATGTAAATTATAATAAATAACGTTATATATAATTAATATTTAAGTAGAATAAAAATTTTCAAATGTGTGGCACATTAATTTTAAGAGATTATTTATTCGTTAAATTAAACTCTGGTCGAAAATTCGTTGAAAGCAATTATAAGTAGGTTATATTGCGTAGCAGTAGTTATCGTGGTTAAGACTATGGTCAGTAATTGTACACAGTTACTGTGAATTTAAAGAATTAATTAATTCAATTTGAAATTGCCAATATTAGTGCTATTCGTAGTGTTTTTAATGTCTAATATACCGAAGATTGCGTGCGATAGAATAACGATGTTCCAGCAGTTTTCTCGATGTAATTACTGTTACACAGTATTTAGTCACATATGTATAGAGCTATATGAATAAAAAGTATATCCATGCACTATTCCAGAGTCTATATCTTTTTATTCATTTGATCACAATAATTTTAATTTAATATGATACGATTACCAACCTTTTGAAAGTAAAGCACATAGCAAGCTTGATGGTTATATCTATAGTTTTGACCATTAAGAATAATATTTTTCTCTTTTCTTTGCAAAACAGTTATTTATATTAAAATTGTATGTTTTTCTTCGAAGTCTTGTATATATATATATATATATATTATATATATATATGTGTGTGTATTATTGATATAAGAAAAACGATCTTTATAAAAAAATACAAAAAAAAAAATATTAATTAAGAAAAACCGTATTGTTAACACAGCTATAGGTATAGGTTAATGGAATTAAATTAATATTAAAAATAAAACGATGTATTGTTAGTTTATGCGGAAAGGCTTGAACTATACATACCGCGATATAGGTGATTAATATATTTTTTAAATTATTATTGCTCATCGTATATTACTTTATAATGGCAAAAAAAATATAACATTGAAAAATGCAACTAATTAAGTTAATCAGATGTTTAATAACATAATCTGCTTTTCGTCATCCGTGCTCAACACATCGTGCCTTTGCTGACAGATATAATGTTAAGACGAATTCACACCAATCTCGCAATATGCTGTGCATGCTCTGAGACATGCTCTAGCCACAGCTAACAGCTTAATCTATGACTAAAATCTTATGCTTTCTCGATTTACGAATCTTTATTCGCTCTTCCTCGTTCGACCTTCTTAGCCCTTTAAAATGTTCTCGTTACTTTGGCGATACTGGTGTGTTTTGTGTCTTAGTTTCATATAAAATAAAATATTCGAAAGATATAGTAACGTTTATATATTGTTAGTTTTAAGCAACGTAAAGCGTATATAATTTAGGGGCACTCGTACTTTTATGGGTTACTTTCAACGGATTACTCAAAGAAAAAAAATTCTGAGCCGTCATGTGTCAAATTATTTATCATTGAGATCTCTTTAAATATAAGTTTGTAACTCAATCTAAGTATTTTACTTATATATAACTTAGAATTTTACAATATTTAGTAGTGTCTTGCAGTATTTACTTTATAATCTTATAAACATGTAGACGGGATGATTTGATAAAGTTTTATTTTAGATTATGATATTTCAAGTTCATCTCGTAGTATTAATATTTCAATATTTCCTTTTACTACGTTATCTCATTTGGTTTGTAAGTTTCCCTTTAAAAATACTTTAAATAAATAATCAATTGGATTTTATTTAAAGAAAGTATAAAAGAATGTGATATGAAGGAAAGTTTTAGACATAAATCTTTATCGACTGATTTTACTGCGTTATTAAAATAGTTTAGTTAAATTTTATTAGTTCTTATGTAAAATTATTATTTAGATTTTTCTACCGTTATAAAGGGGTATTGTATAATGATGATGAATTTTAGATGGTATTATGAAATCTTAGAATTTGAACTTACTACCTAGAAATGGCAGAAATAGTTGGTTTATTGTTGAAAATAAATGATTTTTAACATTATTTGAAACATTTTTCTCCCAAGTTTGAGTAAAAATTTAAAAAATTATTTTACTAAAAATAATTACGCACTTCAGTTATCTATTCAGTGTTGTTCTTTTAAAAAGTCAAACACTTCAAAACAATTTTTTGTTAACTTCAATCGTTATCGTTTAATCAAACAAGATATTCTACGTTCGAATAAATTAAAAATATTGTGGGTAGTTTATAATATTTTTATAGCATAAGGTTTTGTCAATGTACCTTAATATAAAAGTTTTAGGGTAACATTAGTTTTGTGCATGACACTAGATCTCATTTGTATTATAATTAGTTATTTACAGTAAAACGTTTTATACCAACATTGACTTAGCCGTGCGATCTTTCTTATACACGATGAGCATGCATTTAGCAGTTTTGAATTTATAATTAGTTATTATTGCCTAAAAGTCTGAATTAAAAGGATAATGAAAAATTGCACACATACATTTGGTAAAAAGTAACATCGTGTATAAAATTCAATAGTTTTTTTCACGGCGTTGGCGACCTGTTGTAAGGACCTTCACTATTAAAAAATGTGTAGTTAGTTTTAGATTGCAAATACATGGATTTTGTCACTTTAAAATCTAAGGCATCTAATGCTATTTGTAATTTATTTAAAACAAATACACGAAGGTCTAATTAGTTAGGAATAGTTTTAGGCGAATTTAACTGAATGTAATTTCTGTAACCCGATTTATCTTTCAAAAATATGATTGTTGTTTGTGGTACCAAAGCACAATAGAAGAAGCTTATGTGAAGTTATATATTGACGTTGTATCTTTGAATATTTCCTTTGATGTAATAATATTCAAAATAAATTATAATATTATCCTATAATTGTAATAAGTCATAAAGATGTGTGGGAATATGATTTGTTCAGGCGACTATTCCAGTGTCCCTACAACTACAACTATTGCTACAATAATTTTGCCTTGTCCAAGTCTGAAGTCCAAGTAAAACTTATTTACATTTTTGCTTGATTTGCCTTGCAACACTTTGCTTTGCAATAGCTGTATTAAAGTTATTATTTTAAGAAAAAAGACAATATTATTATTATAACATTAACGTTTTTGAAATCAATGTTCTAATGTTTTAAATAATGATAGTACATATATCTTTAGGATTTTCTATACACCTTAATACAAATTGAACTTAATACAATAATTATAATGACTAAAATTACCTCAATTCATATAACCTTCCATAGAAATTAATTGTATCGCTTTGTGATAAAATATAGTCAGTATAGTCCGATATTTAGATTTCATTCATCCATTTAATAAATGACTTATAATTCCATACTACAAATTATTTCAGTCTTATTTCCACACAATCTTAAGATGTCGCTTAAAACATTAAAATATTGTATTATGTAATCGTTTACGTAAAAGTGTATGACACATTATGACTACACATGTAACGGCTAATATTTAATTGTATAAATCGAATTATAAAAAAAAAAATAAACTAAAGAATCAGTAAGACCGTGCAGAGAAAATTACTATTGGATCTTTAACTACCGTTACATGTGGGGAAGGCATTGTGTACTTGTATTGTCACCAGGCTGTTAATAAACCAAAAATAAATTATCAAAAGAGTTTTATTTTACATCTTTTTACGTATGTATTTAGAAAGTGATTCAGCAACCAACGCCTTAATTTTTTTTTAATTTTTATGAAAAAATGTTACCGTGGAATAAATAACCAAGAATACCTAAGACCAGGAAAACTTACCAGTAGTACGACTGTGGGTATTTCAATATACAATAATTTAATGAGTTACATATTTAGGAAAAAAAAGTTTATTAATAATATGTATTTATAACCTCCTTATTAGGATATATTCGGAGTGGAGGACGCTCCAGTCAATTTTTAGGGCGATTATCTTATACTATTAAACGAGCAATTCTTGTATATATATATATTTTCTGAATCTCGGAATCGGCTCCAACGATTTTCGTGAAATTTAGTATGCAGGGGATTTCGGGGGCGAAAAATTGATCTAGTATGTCTAGGATTCATTTAAAAAAAATGTCGTTTTATCCCTGTTTTTAGGCAATGAAAAAATATCATTAGAATACGAAGCTTTATTTCACAATTATCAACATAGCTGTAATAGCATAATAATTAAGAAAGCGGCGGGTGTCAAATCGTGTTGACCCGGGTTCGAATCTCAGTCTCCAAATTATTTTTTTTCTTTTTTTTTAATTTCACTCGTCATTTATTATTTAAATAAAATTAAAATATAAAAATACCGAGAAAAAAAAAACAAAAAATGAAAATACCGAGCTAGGCTCGGTCACCCAGGTACTTATCTTATTATTCAAATAAAAAAATTACTGTCAATTAGAAGATTTCGATAACCCACTGATTTGACATGTTTTATACCTGTGCGACACACTGTCTACCGTGGATCCAGCCCTCAAAAAAGATTGTTTCACCCGAAAATCGGAGTGCTAGTCGGAGTACGAACTCGCTCAAGAATAATCATGAGTTATGAACGAGTTTTTAATTTGATTATTTCCTTTTTTTCGCCCAACAGTAATTAAGAGTTAGGTATGAATACACATCGAATGAAGTCAGACCTGATTTAGGGTTGTGGATAGTCGCGTATCTTCAGATTCAGAGCCCCTGAATAATAATTTAATTATGGTCGAATTTCTAGCACTGGGCGACCACTAGTTAAAATAATTTAACAAATAGACTAGTGCCGAAACCTTTGAAAATGCTAAAAAGTAAAAAAAAAATTAGAACAGGATGAAACCCATTAGGTACTAAAGTAAGAAAATATAACGAAAATAAAAGGAAAAAAAGATAGATATTTCCTTTTATTTTGTTATATTTTCTTACTTTCTTAATGAGTTTCATCCTGTTCTAATTTTTTTACGCCTCACAAATTATCGGCCCTGCTGGTCTAAAAAGATAATTGGTGGTGAGATTGCACGTTCATTTGACGTTTTACGTAGATCGTCGGCCCAGCGGGCCGGAGGAACTTGGTGAGGCCTATGTCTAGCAGTGGACTGCAATAGGCTTAACTGACTGACTGACGTTTTACGTAATTGACATTTGACGTTCAAATCAATTTACAATATTTTAACGAATTCTGTTGCTTATTGTTTAGAGATGTTTTTCAAAGAGTATATAACCACTACGTTTTAATGTTTTTAAGAAAGATATTTACTTTGAGTGTTATATTGACTTTGGAAATAAATATCTACATTTGTTTTCAGTATAATAAAAGTGTAAATGAACTCTTCCTAGACGCTGGCGAGTTAAGTAATTTTGTACAGAATACAGTGATGAAGAAACGAGCTACTAAAGTACATACTGAATTTTCTACAATTGTTGCAAAACTATCTTCAAAAAAAGAATCTAGAATCGGTAAGAAATTAATAACTATAGAAAGACAAAGTGGATAAATAAGTTAATTTAGTGTTTTGTGAAATAAAAACGTCAAAGATTGTTCGAGTAATTTTAAAAGAATTTAATTTGTATTTATGTTGTATTTTCTCTTACATTCTGCTCAAAGGCTCTGTATAAAAAAATTGTCTATAGAGTCCTCGGCTTTATATTGCTAGGAAATTTTTAATGAAATGAAACTTATAAAAAAAATTAAACAGTTAAACGCAATGACAACTTACGCGCAGTGTTGTGTCTTTCTCACCATGTTCTTGCAATAATTATGATATTTTGTATAGAGTTCGTAGGTACTGGTAAAACATTGCTAGTTTAAGACTATCTCAGTTGAAACTGAGATAATGAAATAAATTCATCATAGTTAGGTAGATATACTTGATAACTGTGGCTTGGAGAGATTGTAGGTACATAATAACGCCCAGATTTGGTTTGAAAATCAATTACACAAATCTGGAGCCGAAACCATGGGAAGGTTCAAATCTTATATATTTGATACAGCAAATAAAATTGCTGTGGCTTCGTTTCGGCTTATATCGCTCAAATACTACGACGACTTTTGCAGAAAAACCACGTTTCAGATGTATGTAGAATTATTTTTCAAATTCTAGAAAGAAATAATGATGAGTTGATGTTAAGACTTCGTAAAATATGGAGTAGATGGGGCAAATGGAGTGGATGCTCGGTGACATGCGGCGAGGGTATTATATCGCGTCGTCGCCTGTGTGTATCTGGAAGATGTGCTTCTGGAGAGTTCGAAGAGCAGCGGCGCCCTTGCAACCGCCCACCATGTGACTGTTATACCGTCGATGACTTACATGATAGAGATTAAATAATGAGTAGCAACTTTTTTAGCTTTTCTGAATTTATGCTTTTATAAATACATATTAAAACATTTTTTATCTCTTTTTTACACATTTGGGTTCGTAAGTATGTCACCTACAATTTTTATTTAAGCATTTTTATAAATCGCTCTTGATTTCAATTTTTTTAAAGACTAATGTTTTAAATGTTATTCTTCAGTTCGCAGAGTTAAAAAATTTATAAATTTCTAAAATAAAAGTAGCCTTAGTTACTCCTTACTACATCAGCTACCTACCAGTCCAGTCCTATCAGTAAAAGTCCCGTCAAAATCGGTCCAGCGGCTTCAGAGATTAGCCAGAACAAACAGACAGACAGACAGACAAAGCATAAAGTCAAAGCATAAGGTCAGCTAGTAATTATATACATAAATGCATATGTACACATAACAGATACAAACAAAATACTCGTATACATATGTATGTATTGGATAAACTATGCATTTTGTGTGAGATAGTAGTTACCAACTGCCTAACACGAAGTTTAAATAATTTAACAGATTTAGATTCTCTAATATAATGTAACACATTCCACAGTTTCATTGCCATGACTCGCTGCAGCACTTCATTTGACTATTATTTTTAATAGGTAATCTCGAGCACGTTGTCATTATGGGGCTGAAAATGGTGTTAGAGTGAGATAGTTCATCCCAAGAACTCATACCGTACCTTGAAGACTGAAGTATAGAGGAGTGTTAGGATCGTAAAGGAGTATACAGGAGGGAGATAACGTGTACGTGTCATCGCTGTCGTTTTGTTACTCATTTAAGCTGCTTTCAGTATTGTGTAACATGATCATACCGTCTCAGTCGGAATGTAAATCTAATTACGAGATTTTATAGACGTTCAAGTTTGCTTAATAGTTTCTGAGATAAGTCTAATATAAGTCTCGGTGTACTCCAATACCTAAAGTAAGAAGAAGGGTGTGAGCCAGAGGCAATTTTATTTTAGCAGGCAGATTTTTCCACCTTCTTATACTGCCTGTCGTACATAAGATCTTCTATGGTTAAGGCGTGAGGCTACCACGACAAAGTGCTATCTATAATGATTATTAAATTGTTACCTTACCAGTTTTCACATTACATAATATAGACTACCTCTACTACCTCTCTACTCTCGACGTTTGTGCTTTTGTACCTAGTGTTTTTGTTTCTTGAACCTTGACACAGAAACGAAGAAGTAAACCGTAGCAAGTCTCCACGGCGACCACATATCTATAATGAAACTGTTATTTTAAATTTGTATATAAAATCAAAAAATTTCTCTTTTTACCAATTCATCTTCTCATCATCACTAGCCGGAGCGTCCCCTTTTCTACTCATCACCTTTGTACACTCATTTTTATATTTTCACCTCATTCTAAATAAGAACCCCACTTGTCGAACAATTTATTTAAAAAAAAAAAAAAACCGTAGTAAGTGTGAGGCGTTTCAACGATTAGGGTAGACTGGGTACGGTTGTGACAATTTCGGTTTGACCGCCAATAATTTTGTTAATTTACTAGTTAGTTGAGACAAAAATTACTTAAACCGTAGCTTATACATTTGTCCACATAAAAATACTGAAATTTTGTCTCAAATTATGCTGCATTACTTATAGTATCAAATTTGAAAAAAAAAGGAAAATGTCACAACCGTCCTCACCCCAAGGACGGTTGTGACAGTGGTTGGGGTCAGTAGTGACAGACATAAACATTCACAGAAATGGTTTATAATGACTTTTATTGTTAGAAATGTTTAACATAACACAAAATACTTTTCTTCTATATAAAGTTGTTTAAAACATATATGAACACAAGATAAATATCAACTGGGCCGTGGATCTAACGATTGATGCCACTATTAAAATATTAACAATAATACAAGATGTTTATACTATTATTTATCACTTCTCAAATTCTTTAATAAGTATAGAATGAACACAATTTGATAAGTAAAATCCTTTGTACGTATAGTATTTCTCTATTTATTCAATCAAGAAAATTTATAACTCCCTTTAAATGCAAAGTTCAGAACTTTCTTTAGTTATCTAGAAATCTCTCTGCCTCAATTGAGGGTATTAAATCTGTGAACCTAGGTGATGGCTTAGTTAGAAATAAGAAACATTATTTAGAAATCTCTCTATTTAAGTGAATGGTTTAACTCTATGAACCGATGTGATAGTTTTGTTAGAAAGAAGAATGAATATATTTAACTTAGATTTAACTACGATATGTCTTAATAGTCTCTTAGAATATAGTCAATGTAGCCTGTAGGTTTAGTCTCACACAGTAATAAGCACCTCTTGCCTTTGGGATTGATCAGAACCTTTGCCTTAAGTTTATTGTCTCACACAGTAAGAAGTACCTCTTGCCTTTGGGATTGATCAGAACCTTTGCCTTAAGTTTATTGATTTTCCACGAAAAGTCACACACAGAACCATACTATGATAAATGTTAAATGAATATGCCTTGGGTATGATAAGAACTACGATAAGTACCACAAGGTAACCACGGTAAGTCAACAGTCAGAATGAATATAAGTAACTTAGCTTTAACCACAATGAATCTTAATAGTCTCTTAGAATATAGTCAATGTAACCTGCAGGTTTAGTCTCACACAGTAATGTCCCACGATAAGTATTAAATAGATGTTTGAAATAAGTTCACTGAAACCTTTAGATATATCCTTATCGAATGATAAGAATCGTTGCCTTTAGTATATTGATTGTCCACTCAGTCACACACAGAAATATCCCACGATAAGTATTAAATAGATGTTTGAAATAAGTTCACTGAAACCTTTAGATATATCCTTATCGAATGATAAGAATCGTTGCCTTTAGTATATTGATTTTCCACTAAAAGTCACACACAGAAATATCCCACGATAAGTATTAAATAGATGTTTGAAATAAGTCCACTGAAACCTGTAAGTATAGTCTCACCAAGTGAAAAAGTACCTTTGCCTTGAGTATGTTCATTTTCTACGAGACGTACCACAAGGGAACTTGGTAAGCTACCTATCAGGTGAAAGATATGTACCTTAATCTTGAACACAGTCATGGTCTTGTCTAGCTGTCGTCTCTAGTCATTAATCTTACTTATTTTACATAATACACACAGATATTGATTTCTCCTTTTACAAGATTCACTATGATACGGAAGGATAAACTTGAACGTTTATTTGATTATTAAATCCAGACTTAAATTCTTAGATCTTAAATAGAAAGATTTGAAAGAATGTACCTTCGATTTGATGACTTCTTCAGGTTTTAATCTTAGATAGTATTAAACACTTTAATAAAGAAACTTGTATTTAATTTTAGACAAACCTTAACCTTTTAATATAAACTGTGCGCTCTCTAATGAAAAACGGACTTGTAACGAAGTGTCCGGCTTGTGTCACTTTTAGTAGAGGTTTTATTCAATACTTTTAATTACTTATTAACTTTAAAACATATTATTAGAATAGTACTTGTAATAAAAGAGTTATGTATTACTTTAGTTTATTTACGAAATTGAAATCAACATCAAAAGGAACTTTATTCTTATTTTTAGAACTGAGACTACCACCGATTCGGAATGTTGCTTCTGCAGAGAAGAATTGGCAAGAAACTCTACAGTTACTCCTTTGACAATAATATATATAAACTGCTTACAAGATTGTTATGAGTTTGCTAATACATATTTCACGTTGATAGCAAGTAATTATGTAATATGAATTGTTAAGTTATAGCAGGAAACTTTGCTTTATGTAAGGATTTGTGTGCGTGCAAATTGTACGAGAAGAAATAAGAACAGAGTTTATAGGAATGTCGGATTTGTTGCCGGTTTTTCATAATTACAATTGCCGAGTTAGTATTTATAATATTTGATGTTTACAAGATATAACACCACACAAATAACGAGCAGGAGACTCTATAACACAATAATAACCACGAAACTACAAAATACTTGCGATTAGCACTCAACTCAAGCCAAGTCTACGAAAAGATTACATGTTCTAACGTGTACGAAAGCGGAGAGCCAATCACAGTCAAACAGGTATTTGACAAGCAGTTTTGCAGCGTCGCGTTCGGAAACACTACAATTTGGTTTTACTAGACTCTTAAAGTTTACTTTTGTCTCGATTTAGTGAATAATTTTTTAAGTTTTTCTCTCCGTAAGAACCATCCTCTTACTTCAAGAAATATTTTTGATATCCTATTATTATAAAAGCGTCACTCCATATATCTGTTTAAAACACACAATTTAGATAAATTTTTAAATTCCTGCTTTAACTTTTTCAAACATTACCGCCCGCCTTTGTTAAATTTATTTAACAAACAATTAGGTAATTGACAAGTAGTAGTCTTTTCTAGGTAGGTGGGTCAGGTTCTAGTATAATGATATGTTGTTTAACGGTGACTAATCGAATGTAGTGATCATCATTTTCGGAGAACAGTGGTTCGTGACTGGCATGTAGAGCAGCCTGCAGACAGAGGGCGAGCAGCCCACAGACACAGGGCGATCAGCCCGCAGACACAGGGCGAGCAGCCCGCAGACACAGGGCGATCAGCCCGCAGACACAGGGCGAGCAGCCCGCAGACACAGGGCGATCAGCCCGCAGACACAGGGCGAGCAGCCCGCAGACACAGGGCCGGCAGCCCGCAGACACAGGGCCAGCAGCCCGCAGACACAGGGCGAGCAGCCCGCAGACAGATGGTAAGCAGCCCGCAGACACAGGGCGAGCAGCCCGCAGACACAGGGCCAGCAGCCCGCAGACACAGGGCGAGCAGCCCGCAGACAGATGGCAAGCAGCCCGCAGACAGATGGTAAGCAGCCCGCAGACACAGGGCGAGCAGCCCGCAGACACAGGGCCAGCAGCCCGCAGACACAGGGCAAGCAGCCCGCAGACCGATGGTAAGCAGCCCGCAGACACAGGGCGAGCAGCCCGCAGACACAGGGCCAGCAGCCCGCAGACACAGGGCGATCAGCCCGCAGACAGATGGCAAGCAGCCCGCAGACACAGGGCGAGCAGCCCGCAGACACAGGGCCAGCTGCCCGCAGACACAGGGCAAGCAGCCCGCAGACCGATGGTAAGCAGCCCGAAGACACAGGGCGAGCAGCCCGCAGACACAGGGCCAGCAGCCCGCAGACACAGGGCCAGCAGCCCGCAGACAGGGGCGAGCAGACCGCAGACACAGGGCGATCAGCCCGCAGACACAGGGCGAGCAGCCCGCAGACAGATGGCAAGCAGCCCGCAGACAGATGGTAAGCAGCCCGCAGACACAGGGCGAGCAGCCCGCAGACACAGGGCCAGCAGCTCGCAGACACAGGGCAAGCAGCCCGCAGACCGATGGTATGCAGCCCGCAGACACAGGGCGAGCAGCCCGCAGACACAGGGCCAGCAGCCCGCAGACACAGGGCGATCAGTAGCTACTTCACTTGTTCCGGCGGCACTCGAAGCTCGCAACCGGCAGGCAGCCCGTGATGGTTCTCGTTGATTGTTAACAATAACAAAGATGATTTAATTTAGCAAAATGATCATTCCGCCTACTAGCTACTCTAAGCTACCCCTTAATTTCTTAAGAAAAGTTGACGAATTTGATTTCACATAAAGTGAAATGAATTTTTACTAGCTACAAATAATTATCATTAACTTCACATTGGTAGCCAAAGCACGAATTTGCAAATCCGTACTGTCAGATGATTAGTGCTGAAATAAGCTCATAACTCACCCCTAACTATACATAACTTTAAAAAGACCTGTGAGAATAATTGGCATTAGTGGGGTATTTGTCAGATTAATTACTCATGACTTCGTGTAATATAATTGCAATATCTGGTTTCCTAGGGCACAAAGGCTTAAGATCTTTCTTAGAAATAGCTTGAAACTACGATAGTTGGTAACTCATTCGTTGAGCTAAATCCTAGCATCCCCTTTAAGATAGATATAGATGCGAGATAGACACTTGTTATCGTTCCAATAGTTTGTACTCACAGCACGGTCACCTTCTTCACACCAGGTGTCTATATCGTGGATAATAAGATCGAAATTAGATAATTATGTAATAAAATTGGTTAGATCTCACCATCATGTTGATTGAACGCATCGCATCGATGATACGATTAGTTCCTCTGACATCACAGTCCTTAGCGATGACTGCATAGTAGATACTCGACCTTCGATCACCGACCTTAGATGCTCAGCAGGTCGCAGGTCGCAGCTGTGGTAGCGTCAGCGCAGGCGCTCCAGCTTACGGCTCGTGTTGCCAATGCAGTTGAACGATTTATGATTAGTTATATTTGTTCGATTAAAACATTAATAGAGGACTTATGTCATTTTGAAAGAAGTCTAGAATGAAACTTCGCTTTAAAATAAGTCTAGAATGAGGCTTTCTGCTCCTAGCCAGAGTCACCGTCACTTGAATGTCCAGCACCGTGCCCAGGACGCAAATCAAGGTGTCTCGAGTGACTTTTATTTTTTTACCCCTTTTATTTGTTTTTTTTTTTTTTTTATAAGTAAAAGTAAATTACGAAAAATAAGAATAGCCAAAGCACAAAGAAAATAATTTATATGAGTAGATAGGCTTGTACAATTCCTTTGGGAGTCCAATTATAAAAGAAGAAGAAGAAGTAGCTTCACAGTAATATTTACTACAAGAGGTTTTAAATTTGAAACCACTAATTGATTTAAGATCATGTTCAATAGTATCCAAATCACTGTAAGTAGTAAGCAAAGGGAAACTGGAACGTACTCACCAGAACGTACTTACAATTAAGCTGACCACACACTAATGTGACAGCAAGGAACATGGAAGCTTCTCTTTAGTGACTGAACTCTGATTCATGCCAAGTGCATGTATGACTGTGTTATGTGATATAATAAATGATAAAACAAGAAGTTGCTTAGTCGAGGATGATGATTAATGAGTTGAGTGCTAATCGCCTGACCTATCCTTTTAGAGGAACACCGCCCGCCATACAAAGGCACACCGCCCGTCATAAGACGGCACACCGCCCGCCATACAAAGGCACACCGCCCGCAATGCAAAATTGATTAACTTGTTTCACAATTCCTTTTGACTTTGAACTGAATCGGCACTACTGTTTAATTAACCACGCTCTGCTACCTTATGTTTAAAACATATATGAACACAAGATAAATATCAACTGGGCCGTGGATCTAACGATTGATGCCACTATTAAAATATTAACAATAATACAAGATGTTTATACTATTATTTATCACTTCTCAAATTCTTTAATAAGTATAGAATGAACACAATTTGATAAGTAAAATCCTTTGTACGTATAGTATTTCTCTATTTATTCAATCAAGAAAATTTATAACTCCCTTTAAATGCAAAGTTCAGAACTTTCTTTAGTTATCTAGAAATCTCTCTGCCTCAATTGAGGGTATTAAATCTGTGAACCTAGGTGATGGCTTAGTTAGAAATAAGAAACATTATTTAGAAATCTCTCTATTTAAGTGAATGGTTTAACTCTATGAACCGATGTGATAGTTTTGTTAGAAAGAAGAATGAATATATTTAACTTAGATTTAACTACGATATGTCTTAATAGTCTCTTAGAATATAGTCAATGTAGCCTGTAGGTTTAGTCTCACACAGTAATAAGCACCTCTTGCCTTTGGGATTGATCAGAACCTTTGCCTTAAGTTTATTGTCTCACACAGTAAGAAGTACCTCTTGCCTTTGGGATTGATCAGAACCTTTGCCTTAAGTTTATTGATTTTCCACGAAAAGTCACACACAGAACCATACTATGATAAATGTTAAATGAATATGCCTTGGGTATGATAAGAACTACGATAAGTACCACAAGGTAACCACGGTAAGTCAACAGTCAGAATGAATATAAGTAACTTAGCTTTAACCACAATGAATCTTAATAGTCTCTTAGAATATAGTCAATGTAACCTGCAGGTTTAGTCTCACACAGTAATGTCCCACGATAAGTATTAAATAGATGTTTGAAATAAGTTCACTGAAACCTTTAGATATATCCTTATCGAATGATAAGAATCGTTGCCTTTAGTATATTGATTGTCCACTCAGTCACACACAGAAATATCCCACGATAAGTATTAAATAGATGTTTGAAATAAGTTCACTGAAACCTTTAGATATATCCTTATCGAATGATAAGAATCGTTGCCTTTAGTATATTGATTTTCCACTAAAAGTCACACACAGAAATATCCCACGATAAGTATTAAATAGATGTTTGAAATAAGTCCACTGAAACCTGTAAGTATAGTCTCACCAAGTGAAAAAGTACCTTTGCCTTGAGTATGTTCATTTTCTACGAGACGTACCACAAGGGAACTTGGTAAGCTACCTATCAGGTGAAAGATATGTACCTTAATCTTGAACACAGTCATGGTCTTGTCTAGCTGTCGTCTCTAGTCATTAATCTTACTTATTTTACATAATACACACAGATATTGATTTCTCCTTTTACAAGATTCACTATGATACGGAAGGATAAACTTGAACGTTTATTTGATTATTAAATCCAGACTTAAATTCTTAGATCTTAAATAGAAAGATTTGAAAGAATGTACCTTCGATTTGATGACTTCTTCAGGTTTTAATCTTAGATAGTATTAAACACTTTAATAAAGAAACTTGTATTTAATTTTAGACAAACCTTAACCTTTTAATATAAACTGTGCGCTCTCTAATGAAAAACGGACTTGTAACGAAGTGTCCGGCTTGTGTCACTTTTAGTAGAGGTTTTATTCAATACTTTTAATTACTTATTAACTTTAAAACATATTATTAGAATAGTACTTGTAATAAAAGAGTTATGTATTACTTTAGTTTATTTACGAAATTGAAATCAACATCAAAAGGAACTTTATTCTTATTTTTAGAACTGAGACTACCACCGATTCGGAATGTTGCTTCTGCAGAGAAGAATTGGCAAGAAACTCTACAGTTACTCCTTTGACAATAATATATATAAACTGCTTACAAGATTGTTATGAGTTTGCTAATACATATTTCACGTTGATAGCAAGTAATTATGTAATATGAATTGTTAAGTTATAGCAGGAAACTTTGCTTTATGTAAGGATTTGTGTGCGTGCAAATTGTACGAGAAGAAATAAGAACAGAGTTTATAGGAATGTCGGATTTGTTGCCGGTTTTTCATAATTACAATTGCCGAGTTAGTATTTATAATATTTGATGTTTACAAGATATAACACCACACAAATAACGAGCAGGAGACTCTATAACACAATAATAACCACGAAACTACAAAATACTTGCGATTAGCACTCAACTCAAGCCAAGTCTACGAAAAGATTACATGTTCTAACGTGTACGAAAGCGGAGAGCCAATCACAGTCAAACAGGTATTTGACAAGCAGTTTTGCAGCGTCGCGTTCGGAAACACTACAATTTGGTTTTACTAGACTCTTAAAGTTTACTTTTGTCTCGATTTAGTGAATAATTTTTTAAGTTGTTCTCTCCGTAAGAACCATCCTCTTACTTCAAGAAATATTTTTGATATCCTATTATTATAAAAGCGTCACTCCATATATCTGTTTAAAACACACAATTTAGATAAATTTTTAAATTCCTGCTTTAACTTTTTCAAACAAAAGTTTACACCAGTTTTATCAATATTATATATATGTAGTGGCTCCTATAGGTGTATGTCCAAAATAGTCTGCAAGTTGTTATAAAAATCTTCAATATTCGTTTGTTAAAACTTGTAGCTCTTGAAAGCCTTGTAGCTTGAGCTACGCGTACAGACATGAACGAAACCATTCCTCACCAGCCATCTCATTCTCATCCTAAGTAGCAGGTCGGTTTATGTTGTATGTATTTATTTGTCAGTTCAAAGGCCAGTTTCCGTACCTCTCTTGTAGTAAGGCCAAAATATATTTCCGCGCAACGTGTGGTACATGTATTATGATAACAGCTCTTTTTGCTCCTTCGAAAATACTTTGCTATGAGCTGCATATCACATGCTGATGCTGTTTACATCGTGATTCGCACCGACTCCATCACGTTTACGAATGTATCGTAACAACGACATGCGATTAATATTATGCATTTCCGCAGCTCTCCGTAAAGAAGTCCCACGTCTTACTTCATCCGCAAACGTTTTCTGGTCATCTAAAAGCAAAAACATAAAGAATATATATGTCACAACCGTACCCATCTACATTTGTCACAACCGTACCCAACGCATACTTCTGAAAACAATAAAACATCATGAGTAACCTAAATTATCTACGTAAAAAGTAATCATTTGTAATTAACTACTAACATTCAATTGACAACAAAAAAATATTTGCTATAGTATATCTGTATACCAATCAAAGTAAATATTAAAAGAATCTGAACAAAAAAACTTACTTTTGGCTGTTGAAAAGCAATGTGGCCTCCTGCTTTTGTTTACGTCGTGCACTGGCTAACGCGATACTGGGCAACATGTGTAGACATGCATTGCGCTTCTTTTTTCCCTTCCGTTTTCCCCGCATTCCGTATAGTTTCGCGGTTATAACGACTGTCACTACCGTACCCTGGCACAATCGTACCCAGTCTCCCCTACCTACGATTCGGACATTTACAGTTTGTTTCAAAATTCACATCACCTTTGGAGAGTTTTTACTTTTTCATTATTAGTGTTTCTAGTACGTATGTAATTTGCATGAGTATGTTATTTAGATTAGATTACAAAATCTTAAAAGTTTGACATTCTTATTAAAATATTATATGTTTCAGTATTTAGTAAGAAACTTATTGTTAGTAAAATCTTAAATCACTTTTAAATATATCGTATTTAGCAATATACGGTGGCGTGTTGAAAAATGCGTGACAATAATCTTAATTTTAGAAACAATAGTTTGCTCAATCCTGTTAAAAGCAGGCCAGTATAGCGACAACAAAGTTATTTTATGTCCGAGGTGTAGATTCCGTGATCGTGCATCGTGAACTCGCCATGTTGGGAATGCGAAACAGTTCTTTCCTTTAATTTAATTAATATTCTCGGTAGTGCTCTGTTGCGACAAAACAGAGAAATGTCAGCTGTCCAATTACTCTCTATTATAACTCGAATGTACTAAAACTCCCTTGTAAATAAAGATATTTTTTTATATTTTATAAAGTATAAACTGATTTAAGGTTTCTCATACTTATTTATACTAATATTATAAAGGGGTAAAGTTTCTAACTTTGTTTGTTTGTAGGGGGTAATCTTCGCAAATACTGATTCGATCATGAAAATTCTTTCACTAACAGAAAGCTACACTATTCAGGAGTGATATAGGCTATATTTTATTGATTTTGAACAAAAAATTCAGTAAAAATAATAGTATATGTAAATCAAGTCTGAGAAATACGAGCGAGATGAAAATTTACCATATAATTACATCACAAAAATAATTAACGCCCAACGAAGTGGGCACGGGTCGGCTAGTATTCACATAAACTATTTAGGTAAGTACCTATCATCATATATACAACCTGGTTAATTGGGACCTCAAGGGATCAAGGATTTTGTACAACTTAAAGAGGTTTTATCCAGTTTTGCAATTAGACAGGTTTAAAATTTAGTTGTCTCATTTACAGAGGCCCTCGCTTATAGAGGTCGAAATGTCTGCCGATCGTAGTCGTTCCAGTTTTCCTTCTCCATCAATACACTGAGACCGAATTTTGTCGTTGTTTTGAATAATTCTATACATCGTTGACTTAAATTTAGTTAGGAATTTTATGTATCTTTTTTTTTTGTTTTGAATTTTAAAAATGTTATTGCATGCTATTGAAATCGTAATATAAATAATTTTAAACTAACTTTTTTATTGAGGAAATAAAAAGGCTTAGTTATTATTATTATTATACATCGTTGACTTAGGTATCTTATACTCCGAACACAGTTGATTACGCGACTTCCACAATCATAATCTGATAGAAGCTTTAATTTTTCAGATGCGGCTAATGTTTTATACTTACATTATGTGAACTTTTATTCTCTTCTTTGTAGGTCAATATGAGATAGTACTGACAAACAAAGCACGTGCGAAAGAAATTCAAATTTTTATAAACAATCATGTCGAAACATGTCCAAACCTGATAAATTGTCTCACTTATAAAGGGAATTGAGCTCCAGAGTCCCAATTATAGAGGTAAACATCGAAAAAATCCTAGACATCAAATATCATTTAACTAGGTCTGAAAAGTCTCATTAACAGAGGTAATTCGTTGAAAAAGTGCCGGGACCTCATAGTAGTTCTCAATAATATCTCACTTATCCAGGTCCCACTTAACCAGGTTTCACTATACTAATACGCTAAGGTTAAGATGTTTGCCTCTCTTTATAGAAAAAACCTCACAATTTCTCCAAATAATTTATATAGGTACTATTTTAAAGATAATAATTGCTTGCTCTACCGGCATCCACAGCTGAAAATTTATTATTGCTTTTGTTTTTGTAAATTTAATTAAAATTATACATATGACTCTTTAATGTTGAAACAACGTCAACATGATTGATGGTCGGTAAATTGTTTACTTATTTAATGCGAATTATTCGCAAGGGTATTGCTAGTCTAGATATAATACAATACATCCGTACAGATATTATGGTTAAGGTATTTATAAATAATAAATAAATAAATATTTACACAATACACACACGGTTGTCTGTTCCTAAAGTAAGCAACTTAATGCTTGTGTTATAGGTAACAGCCGACTGGTCTAGCTACATATTTTTTTTTCGATAGACATACTTATAAATAATACATATATAAATATATAAATAAATATGTGTATTACACCCAGACTCGGGGTGGGAATCGAACCCACAACCCCTGGAGCAGAAAGCAGGGTCACTACAAACTGCGCCAACGGGCTAGTCAATTAAAAAAATAAATAGTAGATTTATAACTATTTCTTATAAAAAAAAAGCTTTGCAATAAATATCATATCTATTCAAGATGTAAATTAAAACTTAACAAGATTATTTCTTCTATGATGTAACAATCTGTCTTACTTTAAAAATTTAATTGAATTAGGCCAAATCCTTTCTCAATGTTTATTTAATGTTAACCTGCTTTCAAATATAATGCCGTAAATCGTAAGAGACTTATTTCATTTGTTACAAAATCTGTTCCTGTCTAGTTTTAATATTTTTGTCAGGTTAGTAAGATACTTATGTCATAAGTGTTATTTATTTATTCAAATAAATAATAAATACATATCTTATAAGGCGAACATTTTATAAGAGGAAAAGTATAATTACCTACTTCTTTATTGCTTTCGGTTAAAATCATAATTTGGAAATAATAAAGTGCGTATTTGCCCTACACATTTATCACACTACTATCTTTTACCCGCGGCGTCTCTTGTATTGAATTTTTTTTTGTATAAAGTATCCTATCCCTCCTACTCCTAATACCTCCAAGAATATGTGTACAAAGTTTCATGATGATCGGTTTGGTAGTTTTTGCGTGAAAGCGACACAAACAAACTTACATTCAATTTTATAATATTACTAGCTGACCCTGTAAACGTTTTTAACCCCCTTAATCCCCCTCCCCCTTATACCTTAGGGGTATGAAAAATAAATGTTGGCCGATTTTCAAACCTACTCGATATGCATATAAAATTTCATAAAAATCGGTCCAGCCGTTTCGGAGGAGTATTGTAACTAACATTGTGACACGAGAATTTTATATCTATACAAATAAATAAAATTGGAGGGTCTATTTGTAATATTAAAATAACCGCTTTTAACTAAATGCATATGGATGTGTATACACGGTACGTATACCAAAATAACATTTTTTACAATTTTTGTCTGTCTGTCTGTCTGTTTGTTCCGGCTAATCTCTGAAACGGCTGGATCGATTTTGACGAGACTTTCACTGGCAGATAGCTGATGTAATGAGGAGTAACTTAGGTTTCTGCGAACTGAACAATAATTGTTTTTTAATTCCACGAGGACGAAGTCGCGGGCACAGCTAGTATAAGATAAGATTAGGGATTAGGGATATGTGTATCAAGTACCTACTAAAAATAAAATAAAATAAGTATTATAGATGTCAAAAATTAATTTTAAAATTATAGTTTTTAACTTTACCTGTTATAAATTAATTTTTAATTTGTAATGCTGAAAACGCCTGTTGTAACTATTTAGGAACATTTTATTGTTACATTATAATTTTAATTCTATTCTAACGTAAGATACAATGGTTTATTCATATAATGCGAACATATGTATGCAAAAATGCATTGCCTAATGGCTGTTCCGCCTACTTCGTACCGTGACAATTAAGATGTTAAGCTAGTGCTTCACCAACGTTAACGACTGCGTTAAAAACACGTGTTAATTATCGCTCTAAAAATTACTGCGTTTAGTCATAGCTACATTATTGTAATTATTCCAAGCTAAGCGAAATTCACGGCATTAAAATTAGGGAAATATAATTAACACGTATAGATATTTGCAAAAATTGCATGGAATCTTAATTGTCTTAATCTATACTAATATATAAAGCTGAAGAGTTTGTTTGTTTGGTTGTTTGTTTCTTTGTTTGTTTGAACGCGGTAATCTCTGGAACTACTGGGCCGATTTGAAAAATTTTTCAGTGTTAGATAGCCCATTTATCGAGGAAGGCTATAGGCTATGTGTCGTCGCTAAGACCAATAGGAGCGGAGTCCACGCCGACGAAGTCGCGCGCAGAAGCTAGTTTATAATATAGAGTACCTAGTGTTAAATCTCGTTAAACTTACATTAAATTACCCCCTCTGTTCCCGTGGGTGGTGGTGTGTAAGAGGCGACTAAGAGATAACACAGTTCCACTACCATCTTGGAACTTATAAAGCCGACCGATGGCGGGATAACCATCCAACCGCTGGCTTTGAAATACACAGGCCGAATACGGGCAGCAGCGTCTACGGTTCGACAAAGCCAGCCCTGCGGTCACCAACCCACCTGCCCAGCGTGGTGACTATAGGCAACATACATGAGTTCACGCCATTTTTGGCACGAACTTGTGGAGGCCTATGTCCAGCAGTAGACTGAGATAGGCTGAAGTGATGAAACTTACATGAAATACCAATATGATATGTATCTTTATAACACAAAATATTAAATATTTGTGTGCTATCATATGAAACCTTCATAATTATACAGGGTGGGGATTATAATACAACGATAACTTGGACAGCGTATATGTAATGACATTCCAAGCCCACATCCAAAAAATCAATAAAATACATCCAGTAGTTTAGTCACAAATTAGGATTTTTCATTTTTTAAAATTTCTACGTATGTATTAGACTAAAGACCTGACCTACCCTAAAACCGGCGGTTAACGACTCAAGGACAGCTATTATTATTTTTAAAAAGATAGAGCATAAAAATAATGGATATGGGATCGACTGCCACAAAAAAAGGCAAAATTTTTAATCATTTCCATTTAGTGACAGTTCGCAGACCAAATAATATTATAATAACTAATGTTTAAAAAAAATAACTTATTCAGTATCGGCTACTGATCAGTTCTGCATATTTAAAAAAAAAATGATGGTTTGAGAAAATTTAAATCAAATAGTTTTTTATTCAATTTAATTTTAAATGCGTAACAATTTATTTTAATTTACTTTTCTAACTTACTATTTTTTATTCAATCAAAATAATGAAGTTTTGTAGGTACAAGCACATAGCATTTCTGTGCGACTTTGCGGCCGCAAAACGAAGGTCAAGCGCGATCACCGCGCGATGACGCGTGTAACAGGTCAGTGATCCTGTAGTTACAAAAATGATGTTATAAAATTTTATTAAATTAAATTGAATTAGTTTGTATGAAAAAATCTTTTTTTTTTTGATTTTGATGTTAGGACTTATCTGATGGTTTTGAAATACTTCTTTATACTAGTACTAACGGTGTTTTCAATTATCGTTCTATTGTCATCCCCACATTGTATATTGTACATTACTTTAGTAAATTATAAATATTACCTTGTAGACGAAATGACGCCGCGTTGGCGCAGCGGTTACAGCACTGGATTGCGATTGGCTGTTGCGCGGGCGGTTGCGGGTTCGATTCCCGCACACGACAACATTTGTATTGGCCATACAGATGTTTGCCGTGGTCTGGGTGTTTGTGCAGTCCTTATGGGTTACCCCACCGTGCCTCGGAGAGCACGTTAAGCCGTCGGTCCCGGTTATTATCATGTACACCTGATAGCGATTGTTACTCATAGTAGGGAATATATCCGCCAACCCGCATTGGAGCAGCGTGGTGGGCCAGGCCGAAGACGGGCAGCAGCGTCTTCGGTGCGACAAAGCCAGCCCTGCGGTCACCAACCTGCCTGCCCAGCGTGGTGACTATGGGTAAAACATATGAGTTCACGCCATTATTGGCGCGAACTTGTGGAGGCCTATGTCCAGCAGTGGACTGCGATAGGCTGAAATGATGATGATGATGATGAGTTGTGTGGCGCGCAAAAAAAAATCAATATTATTAAATTGCTTATTATCATTATTATAATAACTATATACGAAACTCTCACGAGAATACTTTATTAATTAGTCTTCTTTACTTTATGGTTTCACCTTTTATATTCGTACTAGCCGACCCGTGCCCACTTCGTTGGGCGTTATAATCCATTTCACATAAGAAGGCTACGGTGAAATTTGATATGTTCCAATACACTCTCACTATTTTCAGCAAATCAGATAAATATAAATGTTTTAAAATCACCAATTAATTTCTAAGGCAAATAATAATGCTTGATTAGAATGAATTGTTGACACCGCACGTCAGAGGGCGCAGGTTCAAATCCTGCTGATTTAAAATCTTTATATATTTTTATCTTTTTCCTTTTATCTTGTCACTCCTGAATAGTGTAGCTTTCTGTTAGCGAAAGAATTTTCATGATCGGATCAGTATTTGCGAAGATTACCCCGTATATACAAAGTTATAAACTTTACCTCTTTATAATATTAGTATAGATGCATAAAGAAGCGAAAACAAAACTTACGTCAAATTTTTGTTTATAAGATTAATGGAGAAATGTCAGTGAGAAGTTGATCGAATAACCGCCTTTTCAAACTTGATCTACAGGTTACTTTAAGTGTGTTTGTAATAGTGTAATTCATACACGCGTAACAACGAACATACAATTACTTTTTATAAGTAGGTACGGGAGAGAAAATAAGATTCATGAACTTTTTACTCTTTAGCTTTAAAAGAAAACCGTTTAGTTGGCACCCTATGTATGTATTTGGCATTCAGTTATAGGAAAGTTTAGTGCCGATACAAACCACTACGGAGAAGCAACGGTAACATTTCTGAAGAATTGGAAACTTACGAAACTACCCCACACGCGAGGTAGCATGTATACATACAAAAGGGTGCATTCGTACATACTGGGGACTTTTTATACAGTAATTTAAAAAAATTAGCTGGCAGTCATACGTATGTAGGTATATGGTCACAGTATATATTCTTCTATAGGTACATATATAAGAAATTTCCACCTATATATTGACTCATCACGATATCTCTGGAACCATAAGGCGTAGAGACTTGTGAGTTGTGGTAGGAATATAATATTATTATTATATGGCAAAACAACGTTTGCCAACAGACTGCTAGTAATATAATATGACTTCTTTCAAACTTGTACTCGTAGCTGTAATTAGAAAATTTTCACTTTTTAAATATGGATCATTTCAACGCTTTATGAACACAAGACCGCGCGCTAAAACAATGTAATTATATTAGGAGCACCCACGGAGCACCTTTGTCATTTAAAATCTATTTAAATAATTATTCATTTAAGAAAACCGTATATATATATAATATCCCACTGTATATAAAAATATCGCATTCTGATTTAATAAAGTTATTCATTATTTTTTTTTTTTTGATTGAGGCAGGGTGTCATTATAGTGAGGTGGCGACTGCTAGCGCGACCCCATATCGCTCCACCCAGACGGACGACTGCTCACACGTGGTGGTTTTTAGTCAGTACCCGCGCCGGTTTTTCCTGGGGAAAAATCCATCATGGATACCCATCCATGATGGATTTTTCCCACGTAAAAAAAATGGGTGTCATTATAGTAAAGATGTTATGTTAGTTATGTTCAATCCTTCCTTAAGCTTATAATGTAAAGTTCGTAAATGTTCAGACATTTTCTATGCACATCTTAATATTACTATATAACGAACGAACTAGCTGTGCCCCGCGGTTTCACATGCGTTGTTTCACACAATTTGAGGAACAAATAGCCTTCCTCGGTAAATTGGCTGTGCACCACAAAAATATTTTTTCAATTCGAACCAGAAGTTCTTGAGATTAGCGCGTTTAAATAAACAAACATTTTAGCTTTACAATATTAGTATAGATAACACACAATTTACACACATGTATACTTACATGTATTAATTTATTTTTTCGAGCAGAAGTACGTACAGCGTTATATAATGTGATTTTTAATCTTGGTATATGCAGCACACCAATTAAAGCGCGATTAAGTAAAACCCTTTTTAACGTTTATGTAACAGTAAATATGATTGTAACGTTGCTTAATTATTTGTATGTATTAAATTAGAGATTAATCGAACCGTATCTGTGAACGGACTATACGTGCATGTGTTGGTAAACCGCGGCCGCTGACCGAGATAAATACGAGCGAAAACACTTTACGAAATTCTAGGTGTAGTCATTTCATACTTAGGTAATTCAGATGTGTATAATTTTTAGGAAAATTTTATCAAATTTCATATTTGCCAATTGCTTAAAATTTTAAATTACCGTTTCTCTTCTTACACGGTATACACGTGTACAAGAAATTAATATTTAATCAGCTAGTTGTTCAATAAAAATACAACTATGGACGTAGTTTTAATTTAATTATTTACATTATTTTGTACATCTTTCATTTTATGCTATTATTTTCTTGTTTCTTTTAATGGTGTACAATAAAGAGTATTATTATTATTATTATTTAGTGTTCCAAACAATGGCAATTTAATTTATACTAACTTAACATCCCGTAAATAAATGAAATTGGAAATTCCATTATTGACACAAACTGAGCTCTGAAAATACAAGTTATTTCGTTGTATCATTTGTTTAAATTACATATTTCATGTGTTGTTCTAGTAGCTATACTTAGGGCCTATGCAAACGATACAGACGCGCCGGTGATTGATCGCCGGTGTGCGGCCGCGCGCGCATTTGCATCGCGTCTGTATCGCTACACACGCGCGTCAACGTCGACAGCGCGCTTTTATCACACAGGTGTGCAAAGGTTTACAGGCTGCCTCTAACTCGCGTGTGTATCGCGTTTGTATCACTACAAACGCGCGTCGACGGTGCGTTTAAAAAACGTGGTTTGCATAGGCCCTTATTGTCATTATCTGGGGGATTGACGCTGCATGCCGTAACACAGGTGTTCCTAGTATCGCAGCAGATACATCTATTCTATATACAAATAAATAAAATTGGAGTGTCTGTTTGTAATATTAAGATAACCACTTTTTACTAAATGCATATGGATGTATACATGGTACATATGCCAAAATTACATTTTTTACAATTTTTGTCTGTCTGTCTCTCTGTTTGTTCCGGCTAATCTCTGAAACGGCTGGACCGATTTTGACGGGACTTGCACTGGCAGATAGCCGATGTAATAAGGAGTCACTTAGGCTACTTATTTTTATTTCAGAAATTTATTTATTATATAACTTTGCTAACTGAAAAATAACTTTTTTGTTAAATTCTTCTTCTTTTTTGTTAATTTTGGAAAATAAAATATTATTATTATTATATAATAGGTAGGTATGGTTGTTTTATAACTTATTTTTATTTTTTTTATAAAAGCTTTACCTTCCTACGCCTTTGATTTTATGATACCTATACACGTATTCATTTTTATGAGTTTATGAATTTGGGTTGAAATCTTATCTTATCTTATACTATTAAACGAGCAATTCTTGTATATATATATATATATATTTTCTGAATCTCGGAATCGGCTCCAACGATTTTCGTGAAATTTAGTATGCAGGGGATTTCGGAGGCGAAAAATTGATCTAGCTAGGATTCATTTAAAAAAAATGTCGTTTTATCCCTGTTTTTAAGCAATGAAAAAATATCATTAGAATACGAAGCTTAATTTCACTACGCGTCAACATAGCTTTAATGGCGTAATTAGGAAATCGGCGGGTGTCAAATCGTGTTGACCGTGGTTCGAATCTCAGTCTCCAGATAAATTTTTTTTCTTTTTTTTTTAATTTCACTCGTGATTTATTATTTAAATAAAATTAAAATATAAAAATACCGAGAAAAAAAAAAACAAAAAAAAAAGAAAATACCGAGCTAGGCTCGGTCACCCAGGTACTAATAATATAATTATATAAAAGCTTTATAAATTTATTCTTTAGTTATAAGAGATAAAGATACTTTTTAATATCTCTACTAATTTTTGTGTGTTTAGTATGTAGATAGGTAGGTACTATGCAATAAAGGAATAAATCTGATTAGTATGTACCTACTATGTAACAAATAGGGATACATTTTATAACTAAGTATTCTTAATATATATAATTATATATATATATATCACTTGGCACATATTATTTAAAACTGCTATTCGGTCTTCATTTCAAACATATTTTTATTTTGGATATCCGATAGCTAAGGTTCCGGTTACGAAGCTACATAACATAGGCTTGTTTATGGTTTAGTCATTACGTTGTATAATCGGAAGTTTTTTATCTTTGTAACTGTACTATTACTAATAAGTAGTATGTTACATACTACTAGGTTAGTACATACGATTTATTATGAAAAGAAAAAAAGGACGAGACGAGTTTCTTTTATGTACTTATTTATTTTAATTTTTAATTAAGTTGCTTAGTTTATATGTATTTTGATAATAATATGAAATTGTATAATATTAAACATATTTACAATTCACAACTTAAGAAATAAATATTTAAAGATAGTTGCGGTATAAATCGTGTTCATGTCAAGAATGCTAAAATTTTGATATTTTTGTGCATTTATTTACCTTAAGCCTTAGTAATTTTGCATTTGTGGAAAAAGTAATTTTTAAAATAAATAATGTAAGTATATTAATTTATATAATGGTACGCAGGGATAGCTCTTTAATACTGGTTTTAATAATTGTGAAACGACTTATATAAATAAGGTACCTGATACAAATAAGGCCTATGCTCAAATAAGGCCTGTATTGCGGAAAATGCAGTTAAAATATATTTACATCAAAAATACTTTACACACGCATAGACGACATCGCCACGACTCGGCAAACAACGCGCGAGAGGCTCGCTGGCGCTCACGGAGACCGTAGTGGCCGGTCGTTTGTGACGGACGGGTGTTTTCATTGCACGTTATTAATTTGTCGTTATTTCTATCGAATTTTAATACATTATTTTTTGAAGTTTTGTTTCAAGTAATTTATACGGATCACAATATAACTCTTCAAAAAGGTAAGTATGACTTTAAATTGTAATTTTTAGAATATGCGAATTAAATACTGCTTATAACATTTATGAAGTATAATGTACTAAATAAAGCCTATTTTAAAAATAGGCCTTATTTCTGACCCTAGGCCTTGATAGGAATTCTGTTGAATTTTAACTTTATTATGTTTATTTACAGATTGATTATCTCAGTATGTCTTCTCCAAGACGAAAACGGGCTACGTGGTCCGAAGAAAGCTTGAGAACGGCAGTTAACGATGTGCTTTTGTGGGTGATTGTCGACTTACAAAGCTTCGGCGCAATATGGCGTTCCGAGAAGAACTATTAGAAATTATCTCAAACAAGAAACGTTCGATTAAATCAAAATCATCTGAAGATAGGGAACAATGGTACTGTTTTGCATGTAAAGAGGAGAGTATTCAAGATATGAGACAATGCGTGGAGTGTCATCAGTGGTACCACGAGGATTGCGTCGGCTTGACAAAAAGTGATCTAGACGCATTTGAATGTCCTAATTGTCAGGAAAATTAATTTCATAGTTACCTCTAATAATACTTACTTATTATCAGCAAGACTGATTAATGTTCGTAAGCAAATTATGCCACTAATTAAGTTCCAAGGCCTTATTTAGTTACCTTGTTTAATTAAGGCCTGTCAAAATAATTTTATTTTTTAATATTTGATAATATTTTTGTGAAGATATTCTAATTTTCTAGTTTTTGTTTTTTTGCATACGTTTTTTTTTTATATTAATCTTCATTTCTTGTTAATATGCGACTTCAAGTTTGACTAGCAATTTAAGCATATTATTTAGTAAACAAATTTAGAAAATTGGTCAAGGATCGCATGGAAACATTCGATAAAAGTCTCAGAAATATATATTTTTATATAGTTAATACTCTAATAACAATATTCCTATAATATAAGAATATAGGCTTTGTTCAATCACTATGTTTTAAAAAAGCCTAAGGCTAAGGTTCCAGAATTAACTCTTTTTAAGTGATTTTTGATTAAAGGTTACAAAATGTTTTCTTAATTACTTAAAATATATAAACCAAAGAATAATTCCTTGCTTTTATTTATCAAATTTTTCGAATAATTTATCAGTATTTGAGTGTTTTAAATTAAGTAGGCCTTATTTGTATCAGGTACCTTAATTGTTTGTAGACTTTGAGTTTAAGGTTAGGATTTCATTTTTGAAGTTCCGATCTCAGAAATTTTTATTTACTTACTAGCTGACCCGTCACCCGACAGACGTTGTCCTGTCTTAAGTATGAATATTGAATTCGAATCACGATCACCATCACGATTCAGCCTGTAACATCCCACTGTTGGGCATAGGCATCTTCCCCATGTAGGAGAAGGATCGGAGCTTAATCCACCACGCTGCTCCAATGCGGGTTGGTGGATATATTCCCTACTATGAGTAACGATCGCTATCAGGTGTACATGAGAACAACCGGGACCGACGACTTAACGTTCTCTCCGAGGCACGGTGGGGAGACCCACAAGGACTGCACAAACATCCAGACCACGGCAAACATCTGTATGGCCAATACAATTTGAATTCGAATGGGTATAATTAATTAAAAAAATATAAAATAAAATAATAATAAGTTTACATTAAAAAAGTTTATATTTTGTCCAAAGCGTTATAAGGTTAGATTCTCAAATTTTCTAGTTTTTCGAACAATTTTCTTAATTTTTTCTTTCATAAGAACCTTTTTCTGACAATAACAAACAACAAAAAAAGAATTAGCGAAATCGGTCAAGCCGTTCACGCGTTATGGCGTAACCAAGGGAAATAGGGATTTATTTTTATATAATACTAGCTGACCCGGCGAACTTCGTAACGCTTAACAGTCGATTCTTTAAAAAATAATTGTTTGCTCGCAAACGAAAAAAAACCGACTTCAATTACATTGACAAGTAATACAACGTAATATGACGAAAAAATAGTCAAGTAAATACGCGCTATTAAAGATTACTCAAAAAGTTGTAATCAGTTTTCGATCTAATTTAAACAAGACTACAAGACAAGTATTAGCTTTCGATTAAAGTAAGAATCATCGAAATCGGTACACCGAGTAAAAAGTTATGCGGTATAATATAACGTAGGTCGACGAAAAAGTAGTCACGTAAATACGCATTATTAGATATAACTCTAAAAGTACTTGTCAGATCTCAATTAAATTAAAATGGGACCACATGACACGCAACACCTTTCAATTAAAACAAAATTGATCGAAATCGGTCCACCCAGTCAAAAGTTCTGAGCTAACATACATAAAAAAAAAAAAACATACGTGTTGAATTGAGAACCTCCTCCTTTTTTGGAAGTCGGTTAAAAATTAATACTTATCCTTCCCGGAACCCCTCCACTAACACCTAAACTTTATGGTACGGTATTAAAATTCAAATTGACTTTTAAGTATTATTACGAAACTTTTGTATGGGAATATAGAAAATTGTTGTTTTTAGACTATTTCAGGGTTTTTTTTTTTTAATTTTTCTCCCCGTAAGAACCATGCTCGTACTTCAAGGAATATTATAAAAAAAGAATTAGCGAAATCGGTGTAGCCGCTCTCGAGATTTTATTATAATATGTAAGTATAGATTATATTTATTCCACACGTCTAGTTGTCTTGAATGTCATGTATTTTAATTACGTATCTACTGATATGATTTAAATGAAATATTTTAAATTACAAAACAACGTAGTATAAGATATTAATACAAATTAGAATAGTCATTGCTGAATCCGTTTGGATTAGATAAGGATTGACAACATTATACTTATGTAATTATATGTTATATTATACATAGCATTACATGTAATTAGAATCTCTAAAATTTAGTTGAATATTTACACAGTATTTTACTCTTTACTACTTTCACTGAGTAATAAAAACGACTAAAAATTGTATGTATATTATTACAAAATTTAATACATAATTATGTTACAAAAATCTTGTATTACAAAATATGTAAGTAAGATTCGTGTGATTATTACTCGCGTATAGTCCAAATAAATTACATAATGTTATTACCGCATTACTCACTATAATAATTTAATTTTTTTTAAGCATGACAACTTTTCTAGATGCTTCGGATGCTAAAAGAGATTCAACGTAACTTGCCGTATTTCATTATGAGTTAATATAACTTTTTAAAAGCGGCTGTTTAATATACAGTTTCCTGCCTGACGAGATTAATATACCCATATATGTCTTATAACTCAGCCGCTGTATGTAGAGACATAAGAACTGTTACGTTGGAGGCTTGGCCGACACAATCTATGTTTAAGCTTCGACGAGATGAAGATGAACTTTCATACAAACTTTAAAATAGAATCGTTATTTGTAATACCTAGTATTTGTTCCATCTATATCTCCATATATATAAAAATGAATCGCTGAATATGTTGCTAAGCGCAAATCTCGAGATCAGCTGAACCGATTTCAATAATTCTTTTTTTATAATATTCCTTGAAGTACGAGGATGGTTCTTACGGTGAGAAAAATTAAAAAAAATGCCTGAAAAGTCTAAAAACAACACATTTCTATATTCCCATACAAAAGATTCGTAATAATACTTAAAAGTCAATTTGAACTTTAATACTATACCATAAAGTTTAAGTGTTAGTGGAGGGGTCCCGGGATGGATAAGTATTAACAAAAATTAAAGAATCGACTGTTAGGCGGTACGAAGTTCGCCGGGTCAGCTAGTATATAATAAAGATAAGACATGCTTATTCTTTTACAGTACAGAATAAATAGTAATAGAGTTAGTACAAAATAAACATTGACTGTTAATATTTTTGTTCGGTATTTATTGGTGTAATTATTGCGTCTTAACTAATATATTTTCATGTCGCATATAAGTTTTTAAGTGAGATGTGGAACTAGCTAGATTTTTTTTATGCACACTGCGCACACACAGCCATTTATTTTACGTTAAGACCATGTAAAGTCATAACTTAGACAGTAATTTTTCATCATATAAAAAATGTTTCCTGTTTACAGCTAGACGGCGGTGGCGTCGAATTAAATCGCGCTATAGTTTCGTTCACAAAAAGTGATGTTAAGAGTACAAATGTCGTCGCCTCAACCTATAAAAACTGGGGTTACCTGCGTTGCTATAAGTTATCGTGTGCTTGGTCGAATTTAACGTGAAAACCAGAAAACATTTTCCTAAAATAAATAAGTCCATACTAATATTATAAATGCTAAAGTAACTCTGTCTGTCTGTCTGTCGCGCAATCACGCCAAAAGTACTGAACAGATTTAAATGAAATTTAGTATACAGATAGTCTAGAGTCTGAGAAAGTACATAGGCTCCTTTTTAATGCGAAAAAAGGGTGTAAGGTGTTGAAAAGTGGGAATGATATGGAAGTATGTAAAATGTTCGTGTTTCGTAACTGTCAAACATTTAATGTTCATCCCGTCGATATGGTAAAATCTGTCCTAAAATTAAAGAACGTATTTAAATAAAGATTTCGAATCGACAACATGTATCCACAAAATACGGTTAGTGGCGTATTTTATATTTTAAAAATGTAGAATAATGTCATTAATGAAAACGGATTGACATAATATATATTGGTTGTCAAATATTTATGCATGCGTTTAGAAATTTATTTAGTGTATGTAATCTAAGGAAAATATATCAAGCTACTTAAATATACAATAAATGATAAATGTACAAATGAATTTAAAAAAAAACCGTTTAATTGATTGGTCTCATTGAAACATTCCAGATTATTCTGTCAAACCAAAGTCAATATATTATATTAATATTTTCGTCGCAAAAGTGTAAAAGATATGTTTGATATATCTTAATCTGTACTAATCTATCTAATTATCGTTACTCATAAGTAACGATTGCTATCAGGTGTATATGATAACAACCGGGACCGACGGCTTAACGTGCTCTCTGAGGCATGGTGGGGAGACCCACAAGGACTGCACAAATACCCAGACCACGGCAAGCATCTGTATGGACATATTATGTTGTCGTGTGTGGGGATCGAACCCGCAACCGCCAGCGCAACGGCCACAAACCAGTGCTGTGACCGCTGCGCCAACGCGGCGAGTAACTTTCGCATTTATAATATTAGTATGGATAAATATTACCTCATCTGTTAATTAGATGAAACAATTTTTCATAGGCTTATTTCAATATTGTGAATTTATAAAAACAACCTCTGCCACCATAAGCCTGGTGCAATTTTTTTTTATCTTTTCCCTCTCATGTTAATTACATGTAGTAAGCTAAAACCGTTAATATTTTACATTATATACCTGACTGTAGTAGGCAGCCATCTCTATGATTGCTACACTTACCTGCAGCCAGGTCAGTAACCTCAGTCAGCAGTAACCTTTAATTTCAAGTGTATCTCATACTAAGAAAGGTATTGTTTAATTTTTACGTAACGTGTATAGCACCAAATGAGAGTGATATTTACATATTTTTAATTTAGGTTAATTTAAACTTTTTAACTTTTAGCAAATTATTTTAAAGATCAATACCTTGCGTAACTGGTAAATGTACTTGTATGAAAATTCAACGAAACAAGTTAATTACGATATAATTAACGACGCGTTGGCGCAGCGGTCAAAGCATTGGCAGTTGTATTTGCTATCACGGGTTTCATTCTCGCTTATGATAAACATTTGTATAGCCAATACAGATGTTTGTCTTGGTCTGGGCGTTTGTGATTGTGCATTGTGTCTGCATCCGGGCCGTTGAGTGTGAAACATTTAGTTGCTATTTTATTGATCTGTGCTCCGCGGTTTCACAGGCGTTAATTTGACGAAAAATACCTTAAAGTCTTTCTCGGTCAATGGGCTATTGAAAAATAAATTTTCAATTCGAACCAAAAAACAAACTTTACTTTATAGTATTATGTATACAAGTACTTAATATATAAATAAAGCAAAAATAAATACCTAATCGCTCAACATTCAACGGTCCTAGTACTATGGTAATTCTGTCAGGGCTCAGGTCAGGGGGCATACATTACTCGGGGTGCATGTCGGTCACCTCCTCGTGATGCACCATGGGCAACGGGACGGGCAGCAGTATCGCAGTCGCGGTACTGCTGCTCGTCGCGGCTAACGACTGACTCGCGGGGTGCGCTCCGGGTACTGCTCGACCCGTGAGCGCACTAGAGGGACGGGGTGGGTGGGTTCGCTTGCCCTAATGCCCTTGCCTTGCCTTGCTTGTATTAAGCGCTTGGCATGAGCCTAGTGCCATCTGTTCTTGGAAGTTTGAACCCAAAATTGTGGATATAGACTAAGTAACGAAATTATAAAATTGACCACGTCCTAACCATATATCTGAAGCAGCAGTACATTATCAGCATACAACAGATCCAAACTCAAGTATTCCCGACAGCTCACGTTAAGAAACACTTCCCAATGTATTTTTAATGAGCACAATCGTAATTAAAACACATTGCGTGGGTTAGTCACCATATCTCCATAATCCATAATATCAATCCAGCATACAATACCAGCATATCAATGTGATCACAATTTTTAGTCTGCTTCTAAGGACGTCCTTTGGTTTCAAGCAGCTTGTTCAAGTTGTTCTAAGCAGCTGTCGACCAGTGAGTCTGTGAGGGACCAGAATGTAAGCCAGAGTAGCAGAGTGAAGAAATAAAACACTCCACAAACGATATAATTCGATAGTATTTTTCAGTGGAGTGATTTCGGAGTGAATTTTGATTTTATTCCGAAAAAGTCCCTGTGTACGGAGTTCTTAAATTACAACCAATTTTTACTTTACTGGCTCGACTTTGCTTACTAGAGCCAATTTTTTTTTCGTTCATCGCTTCACTTCAGCCTATCGCAGTCCACTGCTGAACATAGGCGTCCACGAGTTTGCGCCAGACATTATGGCGCGAACTCATGTGTTTTGCCCATAATCACTGCGCTGGGCAGGCGGGTTGGTGACCGCAGGGCTTTTTTCGTTCGTATAGAATAGAATAAATTTTATAATTAAAAAAATCTGGAAAACGGTTGAATCTGCAGGCCATCCCTAGAACTTCCCGCTATGTATAAGTTCAAAACGCTCGAAAAATTATGTAGTCCGAATTTTTTAACTCTTTGAGCTCTAAAACACAAACTACGTGAGACACACTAAGTGAGATAATTTCTTTTGAATAAAAAATGAGCAATGTTGTGATAAGCAATTAATTTGTAGAAAATATTTAACAACTAGGCGTGCCCGCGACTTCGTCCGCGTGGAATTTAACAAAATAGTTATTGTGCTGTTCGCAGTAATAAAATATTTAAAAAAAATCTTAAATAAAAGTGGCCTAAGTTACTCCTTATTACATCAGATATGTGCCAGTGAAAGTCCCGTCAAAATTGGTTCAGCCGTTTTAGAGATTATCCGGAACAAACTGAGAGACACACAGACAGACAGATAGACAAAACTTATAAAAAAATCTTATTTTGGTATAAGTACCGTGTACACAATATACTACATATGAATTTAGTAAAAAACGGTTATTTTAATATTACAAACAGACACTCCAATTTTATTTATTTGTATAGAGTAAAGATGTATAGATTTTATTTCTTAGCTGAAAAAATCAAAACAGAAACTTTCTTGTTGAAAAAGTTTTTTTTTGACAACTTGCGAATTTTCATCCAAGATTATTTTTTTTTTCCAAATCTAGAAAACTGGCACAAAAATTCGATTAGATAATTTCACATAATTATTTTCAGTACCTAGATAACTCCCATTTTCAATTCTCACTGCGTCAACAATCTATACTATGGAGATGAGCACTCAATCCATATTGTAACTAAAAAGACTAAAACTATATCTGTTTGCGTATTTTTTGATCACAGGCCAGTATCAACATTGAAAATAATAAATAGTAACATAGGCTATATTTTATTTCTTAAAAACTTAGACATGTGCAAAAAAACGGGTTATGTTCACCAAGGTGTAAAAAATCGTCTCAAATATTTCTTTCCTTCGCGTGCACTACTTAAATGGTTAAAGATAAGACACAATTATGTACGATTTTTTTAGACTAATGTGTAAGACTGAATTATAGGACTAAAAAAGATCTACAAAAAGTTCGCGAGGGTGTATATCTATCTATAACAGCTTAGCTAAAAAAATCGTTTTAATATTTTAAAATTTAATAAATGGGTGTTTGTGTTAAATTTATAATTCTTTTACCCGAGCGAAGCCGGGGCAAATTGCTAGTAAATAATAATAATAATTTCGCTTTAGGAAACTTGACTGGTATTACTTTCTGTTTATTTCCTTTTAATTCGTGTAATAAAACAAAAATAGTTTACGGACATAGCTCGATCCATTAAGATTGATGTACGTAACTGTTAACAAAACATCCTGCTATTGAATAATAGAGCTATCATTACATTCCGATATTATAGTAATATATTCATTATAGGCTAAAATCAGTGCTCTGAATTTATTAAGTTTTTGTAGACATTAAGGTGATATATCGATTAAAATCTGATTTTTTTATGATTATGTTGTTAATCGGTATTGAATAAATATAAAATCATTTAGAAAAAAAAAACTGTTGAAGAGTTTTTGAGGATTTAAATATTAAAAATTGGACTTATAATATGCAATCTATAGTAAATGTTAGCCCAACATATTTATTTTGAACAATCTTACCGAAGCTACCTAAAATAAGAAAAAGAAAAACTTTTAATATACATAATTATATAATCGCTTCTTGAAAATTATTTTAAAATGAAAGAAATATATTCTGACGAAGGGTTTCGTTGATATCTTAATATAAATAAAATCGGCCAAATGCGAGTCGGATTCGCGCACGAAGGGTTCCGTACTATTGGATAGGTAAACAACAGTAGGTCCATTGATTTTAATATCGGACAAAAAGCGGCAAAAAAGTCACTTTTGTTGCATGAGCCCCTCTAAATATTTTTTTTAATTTTAATTTTATTATTTATCAATAAAATAAATATACAAATAAGTATTTTTTTGAATATTTCAAGTACATGTTACCATTATTGATATCGAGCAAAAATAGGCAAAAAATCGCGTTTGTGGTATGGGAGCCTGTGATGTCCTTAAATATTTATTTTATTTTGTTTTTAACATGCGTAGAAGTGAGCTAGCGATAGGCCGTTAGAAAGGTAGCATAAGCGGGTTAAAGGAAAATAATAGCACAAGCTTTAAGTCATGTCTGGTCAACCTTAAAATACCCCATTATGATTGCAAGTGCTTCGAGTGCTATTAATATTCAAGTTCAAAAATCGCAATTTTTATCTTTCAATAGGAACAATTCATCTTTCCTCGTTGTAGAATCCTAGTTGTAAAATGTTCTTTGCATCGTAATTTTCTTTAATCACTGTAATAATACGTATTATTTTGAAGAATGGCGTAAAACGTTGTACAAATCCAAAACTTCGCTTTAGGAAGCTTGACTGGTATTACTTTCTGTTTATTTCCTTTTGATTCGTATAAAAATTCAAAAATAATTTTAATGTATAATAATAGTAAATGCATTTGAGGCCTAAATTGTCAATTATGAAGTCGTAATTTCATAAACTGACTTTAAAATAGCATTTTTATAAATTTACATATATTTTTCATCAATCTACTTTAGATAGTAGATTTATTTTACAACGCACAGCATTATATCAATAAATTCTCATTAATCGCAAAGCGCTAAATTTATACAATTAAACGCAAGTCAGATTATTATATGTTTAAAAATAACAATATTATTCAACACAATTATTTTTATTGATAATTACATTACCAATAAATTCACGCACGTTACTTTAAACAAGTTAATTATCAATACCATATAATCATATATAACAACAAACACTAGCTAAAATTGTTTTCATACGAAATTCAACTGCAAGAAATAAAAAATCGTCTTAAAACACCAAATTATTTCAATATGTTATTCGAAGATGCAATAAAAAGTAGAAGAAATTTAATGCACACAATAATAATCTATCACACGCATGGTAACTCGATCACACTTTAGTGACAGTACATTTAAGTCTACACAGTGCACTTTTAGACTTACTTGATAATCTACCCCACCTGTGCCTTCCCCACCAAATTCAAAAGGCACCTTTCTACGTTAAAATGTACAATGTGTATCACCTTTCTAATGTGGTCGGATTAACCGGGCTAGTAAAGAACCTGGGGGAAGTATTACACAATTCTTGGACACAAGAATGGTGTATATAAGCTTGAAGAAGGATCGAAGTAAGTAGAAAGCCAGCAAGTCTCAGCAGGCCAAGTGTTTCATTGAATCAGTCCAGCAAACCCAAGCAAGATGTACGCGAAACTCGCCGTAAGTTGTAAAGTGACAAAATATATATCAGTGTATGTTACATTATTAATTACAGTTTTACAAATGTGGAATTGAATTATTTCAGCTTCTCGCCGTAGTGATTGTAGCCGTTGTAGCAGTACCAACTCCAGGAGGAGGCGGTGGACAGTGAGTATTTTATCATCTATTCTATCCATCGTCTTACCATTGGCTAGGATCATCAATATCATCATCCTCTTAATTTTAGTTTTCGAGCGAAGTATTTAACAATAAAAAAGTGCCTAAAATTGTCCACTATAAATAGAGTCTAAGTTCAAGTGCAAGACGTTTACGTAATTTTTGTCTATCAGTGACTCAAATTGAAGTCTTTTTTTAGTTTTACAATCAAATGACTGAACTTGAATTGAATGATCTATTTTAACGTTATACAACTACAATCACATTTGTTTTTTACTATTTTGTTTTATATTATCGATACAACTATTTCAATGGCAAGATCACTTACGTGATCTGATACCAAAATCAAAGAAAAGTGAATATCTCAAATACATAATATTTTGTTGGTTTGGAAAACGAAATACAAAATAAGATTTCAAATAAACACAAAAACAAATAAAAAAAAATCATTTATCAAACTAATTATTATTGAAATCAATTAAATCGGTTAAGTTCATATTTAGATGTGATACTGTAGACACTTAGTGCTTCTTACAAATTCAACTGTAGTATAATTTTATTATTGCTACATCTTTTAACGACGGTAATGTAGAACGAATTTTAAAACCGTTTCAAGTAGTTAGTACTCGCGTTATTAAACTAAAATATTATCTATATGAAACGCATAAAAGTTGCATTGTATTGTTTATTATTAAAATTCACTTGTAATTTGTTTGTTACTTTCTGGAAAATATAGCTTATTTGTAACTTTTAACCTATTTTTTTTTCTTTTAAGCTACTTATTTTACTCGTATACTAAATTGTGTCTTTAATAATACTGATCGCAAATGCTCGAAACGTCTAGAATGTTTTAATTCTTTAAAATTTTAATTGGTGTAAAATATGAAAATGACATTTCTCGTAAGTTTTTTAATACTTTTTGGCCTCGTACATTGTGTAGTAAATAGATAACAACATATATAGAAATTCACTTATATTCTGTATTTAGAACATATTGTAATGTTTACGTTTACCCGATGTACATAAACATTAATCTGATGGCATACTCTAGTGAAAGGCTGTAGTTTCGATAGAATTATTTATTAACTGCTCGATAGCTCCTTCCCGTCATTACGTAACGAGAGCCGAGATGTTAACATATTTGAATATCACTTTTATTATAGATACTTATATGAAGTGGATTGTAAAGATCATAAATGCATACAAGCATCATTTATAAAAGATTTGCGATTTGTTAAATGAATAGATATAAAAATATGTTAATGATGACCCAATCGTAACACTATACGAATCATAGGTATTTTCGTTAATGTCACCATGTTTTAAATCAGGGAAAATACTCAGTAAAATATTTATTTGATACTCGAACAGTTTGTGAAAGTCTTATTAAAAATTGTCACTTTTAAAGATCGCTTCATAAAGCTAATTGTATTTCTTTAAGAATAATAATAAAAAATATTTACGTTTACAACGTAAAGATGGTTAATATTGATTTTAACATGTTAAACAAAAAAATTAAAGCAGTAAAATACGATTCGATCTTACGATTATTTTCAGTGTATATTGCATGTTCATAGTAATTCAATGTTTACGCCATGTTGTTTTTTTGGTTTGTGAACAAAGAGTGATGATGAAACTTATGAAGTTTAGGATTCGGTTCAGTTTTTGATTTCTTAACTTTTATGACATTATGTTTTGATACCGTTTATATTATAAATTAAGCGAATTGTTAAGAGTGTCTGATTAACTACTAGAACGAACGAGAATTATGTTACTCGACAAGTCGACACTCACGTAAGATCAACGCGTAGCCATTTAGAACGGAATTTGTGACGCAGAAGTATACTTACAAATACATAGGCTCGATCTTCGTAATTATTTGTTAGGTAATGTTTAATATCGTAAGAATCTTATTTTAAACTACTTTCGTATTTAATTATGTCAACTTACTTCTAACAGTATCATTACTTGAGTTCACGCATTATTTGATAGCAATTTGACCATAACAATATAGTAACAAGTAGGATAACGAGTGTCACTTTCACCGCTAACGTTAGAAACGGTATGATTTTCTAACCTAGTATAACGTGGGACTATCCAAGGCGTTTTACGTAACAAGTAACAGACATTAGAATTATAATTTTTAACTTCTGAATATCTTAAATAATTAACAATACCATTTTTCTTTTCAGCAAACACGTGACAATCCACGTGCCGTACAAAGTTCACACCATTCACCACCACCACGTTTCAAAAGTACATGTGCCTGTGCACGTGCCTGTTGTGAAAGAGGTGCAGGTTATTAAGGAGGTACCCGTTATCAAGCACGTACCCGTGCCCGTCATACAACATGTTCCTGTGCCCGTAATCAAGAAGGTGGAAGTTGAGAAACAGGTGTTTGTACCCGTCCATCATCACCAGGAGGAGCATCATCACCACGACTGGGAAAGCGAGTCGCTGTCGCATGGCTGGCACTGATTTTTAGCCAATACAATAATTATATTTAGGTGAGTTGTTTTTAAAAAATGCTAATTTTAGTACAAACTATTTATTTCATAGTAAAATAAAATTTGGGTATTAGGTACCTATTGTTTTTACTTTTATCATAGAGTGATATAACTCTTTTTACTAATAAAACTAATTTTATCGTAAAAAAACATATTTTAACACATAGAAATTTGAAACTAACTACATTGCCCAATTGCCGACTATAAGTATAACGTTGACAATAATATCTCTTTTTGTTTCAGGTGCAATTTAACTACATAAGATATTTTGTTAAAATAAGTTGGTTTGTTTTTTTACAAGTTCAACAACTTGATAATTTTATATTTGCCCTGTTAATCGGTTTTCAAAAGTTACAAACTATAATTTTACACTAGTCAAATTCGAGATAAAATGAATTATTTTCAATAGAAAGCTTTAGTATTAAATATTACATCAAATATTGTAATAAATGTTACGTATTTTCCGTTTAAAAGAACAAAGTTGTTAAACTGATATTAAATGTAAAAAATTAAACCAACTGCGTTGTTTAAAAAGTTACCATAGTATGTAGGAACCAAAGACAAATAAACAGTTTTTTTTTTTATCCAAAAAGTTCTTTTTTTACCCTAAAATGTATAAAATTTATCATTATAATTATTTACCTTTATATCAGTGTTAGCAGTATCATAAAAATAAATAAAAAGAGAGTAATTTTTGTAAATACAGCCAGTGTGACATTTATACATAAATAAGTAATAAATTAAAACAAAATTATGCATAAAGTATTCAGCTATTTAATAAAAGTTGAAATACAGAAAATGTTGAATTATTTTATACAACTCTACACAATGTTATTTTTACATATATACGGTTATACGTACACTATAATAAATACACACAGTAGTAACTTTACTTATTTTCCACTTGTCTAATGACGTAGCATATAAGTTCGTAAGTTGTAAATGTAACTATGTTTGTCATCGACGCCTTATAAATGGTGACAGACAAGCCTCTATATAGACCACGAAAACCCTCAATTTTATAAGTTTCTGTGATGCATTGTAGTAATTTCGTACATTTTACTAAATTTCTAGATGTCGTTGGAGTGTAATACTTTGTATCCGCTTTATGACTCTGAAAAAGAAAAGTTAATGTGTTGAGCATAGGCATTACATCCCGCACCTCAAAAACATGGATCCGCAGATCCCGAAAGTTTACAAATTTGTGCTTAATGTTTCGGGTAGGTAATATAAAATATGTCACAAAAAAAAAAATGTAATAGTCACTGTAGTTGGAGACAACTCGGGTTATGTTAGCGACGTTTTCGAAATACACCTGTAGCCGGCTGCGACATCTGCAACTGATACAAGTACTGATTTTGTGTTAAAGGAAGAATTAGAAAAAGTTTTTCCTTCAACAAGAAAACTAAACATAAAAAAAAAATACAAACAACCAACAAGACTGTCAGAAAAAGTTTTAAAAAGACAAATTACTTTGTGTTATGTTTTAGTCTTTCGGCTTATACGTTTAGATTTGACCGTCATAGTCAAGCATCAGGTACAGTCCTCTGATTCCGTCGGACACAAAGCACGCCATTTTATTTTTAAAAAAATTGTCATAGTCGTGTCGATGTAAAGTGAAGTCTGTTTTTTTTTTCGTTTCCGAGCAAACACAATCATGATAATGCATCTCTAATATGTTGTTCGTATCTATTTTTGTCGACGGGTTGGTGACCGCAGGGCTTTTTTCGTTCGTATAGAATAGAATAAATTTTATAATTAAAAAAATCTGGAAAACGGTTGAATCTGCAGGCCATCCCTAGAACTTCCCACTATGTATAAGTTCAAAACGCTCGAGAAATTATGTAGTCCGAATTTTTTAACTCTTTGAGCTCTAAAACACAAACCACGTGAGACACACTTAGTGAGATAATTTCTTTTGAATAAAAAATGAGCAATGTTGTGATAAGCAATTACGATCACGATTCAGCCTGTAATATCCCACTGTTGGGCATAGGCCTCTTCTCCATGTAGGAGAAGGATCGGAGCTTAATCCACCACGCTGCTCCAATGCGGGTTGGCGGATATATTCCCTACTATGAGTAACGATCGCTATCAGGTGTACATGATAACAACCGGGAGCGACGGCTTAACGTGCTCTCCGAGGCACGGTGGGGAGACCCACAAGGACTGCACAAACACCCAGACCACGGCAAACATCTGTATGGCCAATACAAATGTTGTCGTGTGCGGGGATCGAACCCGCAACCGCTCGCGCAACAGCCAATCGCAATCCATTGCTGTGACCGCTGCGCCAACGCGGCGTCAAATCAAAAAAAAATTCCGTTTATTAATGTTTACTTTTAATGTGTATTGTATAATATGTATGTATTTTATATGAATATATGTATATATTTGTAATATGTATGTGTATTGTGTAGGTATATATTCTTATATAAGTAGTAGTGTGCATATGTATACAGTATGTATATGTAGTATGTATATATGTATATATTGTATGATGGTATGAATATTATTTAATTAGCTTTTTATTTTTCAGGAATCTGTATATATTGTCTACATTATTGCACTCTCTTAGCCTGCTATATTACATTAGTTCTCACTATCACAGGTTGGCTGGAAGAGATCTCTTCTAGAGAAGTCCACCGTTGCTAACTAAATTTGTATACAAATAACTGTACAATTTTAAGTGCAATAAAGAATATATATAAAATTCTCGTGTCACAATATTAGTTAAAATACTCCTCCGAAACGGCTGGACTGATTTTTATGAAATTTTGTGTGCATGTCTGAGAATCAGCCAACATCTATTTTTCATACCCCTAAGTTATAAGCTTTTATAGTAGGTATGTGTAGTTAGTGATATTCGCGTAAATATTAGAAAACAATTTCTTTTTCTTGTCGAAACTCTTTCTCTAATTCTTCCTTTACCAGAGAAATAATATCTGTGTAAGTTACAAATGTTCTGGCTAGATGTATTTTTAGAAAAATGTCGCTTTCATATTCCTAGCTGTGTTCAACTACAGTGACTCTTAACTATTACATATAAAAAATTAATATTTCGTCGAACACTATGTTTTAAAATTTGAATACACTGTGTAATTATTTAAAAGTTTAAATATTACGATTGTTACTGATTTCAAATTACACTGTTGTTTCCTTGTAATTTATACTCTAAGGTTGTTTCAATTAAATTCATAAACGCTATGACTATGAGGTAACATGGCCGCCCGCGCCGCGCCGTCACGTCACGCACGCGATAGTTTATGGTCGCACTGGTAGTTTATGAGGGTAAAACTACTCTTGAATTCTGGTAAATCTTAAGCTATATTCCTATATAAAGGAGGAAATTTACATACTGCTTCTTCATACAGTAACTATTTCGGCGGCACTACGTTCACAGTCATAATACTTAGTTAAATATAAGTCTTTGGAAGTTTATGCCGTTGTAAAGTTAGTCATTATAAATATCTCTATATAATATTACAATATAAGTACTTACCCCTATTTGTAATCGCCGCTTAGCTAAATCTAACGGATAAGTTAATATTTTGGCGACGAAACCGGCGATGCTACCAGCTGCAGTCGTTGCAAAGAGAAGATGCTCTGGTTTGTGGGCATTCACCTTTGGATGGGTACAGTTTCCATTACAGCTGTACAGATAGCTGAGAAAGATTGGCTGGAGAAAACTAAACACGGAGAAAGTTATTCCAGATTGAGGTCCCAACTGAAATTATTATATGTATTTAAACAGAAATAAGCCTAAATTTAATGATAAAACGAAATTTAACTGTACTAATAAATTACCATAAGTACTCCAGCCATCCATCCCTCATAAAATGCTAGTATTCCACCAGTTTTGTAGACTGCTTTGGCCCCATTTAAAAATCCTCTATATTGTTCCTTTATAAGCATCTGTCTTACTCGGATTACTTCTAAAGGAGTTACGAGAGTTGCGCTACACGACCCGGCGCACATTCCACACAGGAACTCTAGAAAAGATCTAGATAGAAACAAATAACCATATCACGATTTTTTGAATCTAAGAATGAATTATAAAGATTTTTATGTTTATAAATATTAATGTGCCTTGCAGTTTTACAGAGCAATAGGTATTGTAAGATTAATACTAAGTAACGTACATCTATACTAATATAATAAAGTTGAAGAGTTTGTATGTTTGTTTGTTTGATCGCGCTAATTTCAGGATCTACTGGTCCGATTTGATAAATTCTTTCAGTGTTTGATAGCCCATTTATCGAGGAAGGCTATAAGCTATATATCTTCACGCTAAGACCAATAGGAGAGGAGCACCAATGAAGAATGTTTAAAAATCGGTTTTTTTTCCTTTTGAGAGCTTCCGCTGCGTAAACGGTTAAAGCTTCGCACAATTAATCATGTAATGTAATCAAAATTGGTCCTATTCCACGCAGACGAAGTCGCACGCAGAAGCTAGTATTTATGATAAAGCAAAAAAATGTTGATTTGTTGTAATATTTTACACAACATTTTGTTTTTTAACGCACCAGATGTTGTTTAACACGTGTTATTTTAACATACAGAGATATGGTGAACAGTACTATACTTAAATAAAAGTTGTACTATTTAAAAATCAAAATGAAGTATAGGTACAGTAACTTTAACGTAGTAAAATATTTTGAAACTATTTTTCTTATTCGAGTTTATCAGAATCAAAAATTAGGCCCATATTTTTTCATCGTACGACATCATCCGCTTTCACCAAGTATTTTACAAATTCGCGGGATATTTGGGATATAAATTAGCCTAAGTATCATCCTGACCCTGTCTATTTTTAACCGACTTTAAAACAGGAGGAGGTTCTCGATTTGACTGTATATTTTATGTGTCCTTATGACTTTTTACTGGGTGTACAGATTTTGATGATTCTTCTTTTAATTGAAAGTTGGTGCTTGACATGTAGTCCCATTTCAATTTGATCGAGATCTAACGAGTCCTGCTCCTGCTCCTGGTGGGCTTGGGGATAGGATCGGCAACGCGCTTGCGACGCTTCTGGTGTTGCAGGCGTCTATAGGCTACGGTAGTCACTTACCATCAGGTGAGCCGTACGCTTGTTTGTCGACTTAGTAACATAAAAAAAAACGAGTACTTTTTGAGTTATCTCTAATGCGTATTTACTTGACTATTTTACTACTTATCCATGTAATTGAAGTCGATTATTTTTTCGTTTGCGAGCAAACACAATTATCATACAAAGTTTAATTGCAAACCGATAAGTAGTTTTCGTGTGAAATAATGTAAAACGTCACTAAAAAGTGTTTGTTGCAGAATATTTATTTTCTTATTTAATTTACTTACTTGTATTTAGGATTAACAGATGAATTAAAAACATATTTCGTAGTTACTTCATAAACATAAAATTGGGATGACGTTGAGAGAATGGAGTGTATCTACAGGATAAATCGTTTATTGAATATTTTGTTGCGTATATAATTAATTTTTAACGAATGATGACACAAATTATTTATTATACATCATTATGTAATTACGATTTTACCTGGCCAAGATTATGACCGTGCCAAAAAGCGGTAATACCTTCTTCAAATAAGATTTTTTTAGTTGTTTCGTATACGTTACGTTGTCGCCCTTTTGTGCCTTTCTTTTGCAACTGAGTCCTGACTTTTAAAACATCCAAAGGTTGAGTCAGAAAACGGGTCACAATTCCAGACACAACACCTGCTATTAACTTTTGATTTGGACTAAGTGTGTCATCTTTTCGATACCCTACCATTTTTAAGGCTCCCTTGAGTTGTATGATAGAAAACCTTCATCATAATTCATTTTATTTATTTCAGGTGAAAACTGAATGCTAATTTTAATTTTTAGTAAGACAACGACTAGCAGTCTTGTCTTCGTTTTTGACAATAACGTCATTGGCTGTCAAACAATTGTAGCACTGTTGCTGCTAGAGTTACAGATAAAGAATAATTATATAACAACATTTATTACGAAATTTTATAATATTATACATATTTACAATTCACAACTTAAGAACTAAATATTTACAGATAGTCATGGTAAATATAATAATATGATAATTGATTAAAACAACCATAAAAAAACAAATTATCATCACTTGCGGGTTCACTTCACAATGCAAAGTACCTATACCTAGAAAACTACGCTTTAATATCTACGATTCCCTGGTTAAGTCTCATCTATTATATCATATAGAAATATGGGGAAGTGCTGCCAAAACAAGACTACAAGAACCACAAAGAGCTCAAAATAAAGTAATAAAAACACTTTTCAGCTATCCATATTTAACACCAAGTCATAAAATCTTCAAGGAGACAAACATAATGAACATCCGGCAACTTTACTTGTACAATACTTGCATTTTAATTAAGAAGATTACCTATAAGTATATCACCAACAATGTGTAAGGTGAGAGAACAACGACTTACATTGTCCCTCGATTAATAAATATACTACCATCACATTTGGTTGAATGTATCAAAAGCAATAAATCAATAATATTAAACAAAAACTTAAAAATTTCTATCTTTCAACAACACTTTGAGAAAACATAAATATTATCTATTAAAATACATTTTATAAAGATTGATGTACCAAATGAAAATGTAACTATGATTGTTTTTTTTTCTTGTTTTTAATACTTTATTTACCATTAATACTACTTTTTTACCAGTATGAAATGTAAAATGTAGCATTGTACAAACCTTAGTGGTTTTCTTCTGCTACGTATAATTATAAAATTGTACATATTGTTTCTTTATTTGATAATTAAATAAATAAAATAAATAAGTAAAACCATCCACACTAATCTATCTTTAATCAAAAATCACAAGTTAAATTAAACCAATTACTACGTCTGAAAATTCAATTAGAATTTAGGACAAAATAAATACTCGGCAATATAAATCTTGTTATAAAGATTGACAAAGTTCGGCGATTTTAACAGAGACAATATAAAAAAAAAACAAATAAACAAGATGGCGCGTCTTTGAACTTGCCAGGTGTGGTTTTTTTTACATATGCCGCGTTTTTTCAGATCATCTTTCGTTAGCCAGACTATATTACAGTGTGATCTGACCTGTATATATTTTGTGAAGTTTATTAGGTGCATTCGGTCATATTATGTACTATTTTATAACTTTGTTCGGTACTAGGTGACATTATAAAAAACCAAAAATTAACGCCAATGATAAGCTTTTGATTTCTACTTGGATTTGTATAGATACTGTTGATCCTTTGTTGATTTATACAAATGTATATGTTATGTAGCTTATAATGTCGAATCAACGTGTACAAATTCCTTAGTTTTTTAAATGCATTTTTTTCTTAGGTGAACACAGATAACGACAAAATTAAGTACCTACTTAAAAAAAGGTAGTAACAAAATTTTTGACTTAAATAAAGCTTCGAGGTGAAGTTTCCATTAAATCATACAATATTCGTATATTTGATCTAAATTACTCAAATTTTGAATGAAAAATTTTTTAGAACAAAAAAAGAAAAAAAAAACTCGGAAGAACTCGGTTAATGAACATGTGTGTGTGTTAAATTAATTTGGTAAAAAAATTAAATTAATTGTAAGTTTGGCAAATTTCCGGTGGACACCGGGCAGCAAAAATCACGCTACGCCACTGTCTAAAAATGATTGATTACGAAAAAATATTCCACTGTTTTATCATAAACTAGCTGACCCAGCGACCTTCGCACTGCCACATACTTTACAAGATTTTTCTCTTGAATTTTCTTTTGTACAAAACATGTCCTGACAACGAATACAATAAAAATAGAATTATCTAATGTGGTAGTCACTTTTAAGTTATGCACGTATATAAATATTGGATTATCGGGGATTCATTTTTATTTATATAGATGTAGATATTTTGATTTGACACATGCATGCAAGTGAATGAACCAGTGAACCAGAGACAGTTGTATCTGCTCAACTTTATATTAAACTAGCTGACCCGGCGAACTTCGTATCGCCTAACAGTCGATTCTTTATTAATACTTATCCTTCCCGGAACCCTTCCACTAACACTTAAACTTTATTGTATGGTATTAAAGTTCAAATTGACGTTTAAGTATTATTACGAATCTTTTGTATGGGAATATAGAAAAGTGTTGTTTTTAGACTTTTTCAGGATTTTTTTTAAAATTTTCTCTCCGCAAGAACTATCCTCGTATTTCAAGGAATATTATAAAAAAAGAATTAGCGAAATCGGTTCAGCTGCTCTCGAGATTTGCGCTTAGCAACACATTTAGTGATTCATTTATATATATATAGAGAGATAGAGATTAAAATATAAACAAAAAAGATAAAGTTTTTATTGCAAACATTGTGTATTTAAAAGTTCAGCAAAGCAGTAGGAGCCTAAAATCGATAATAGTGTATAAAGGAGATTCACATAATTTATTTATTTATTTATTCTTCGTGTACTCCGAAATACAGACACATATAAAGAAGGGTACAATACAAGATGGACAAAGGCGACCTTATCGCTAAAGAGTGATTTCTTCCAGATAACCTTTGGGCGCAGGACACGATAGCAGAGGTTAGAAGTGTGGACATATTAAGGAGAAAAACAATAATAACGTTAAACAAATGGGGTACATATTTAATAATAAAAATACGTGGCATTATCAGACATACGTAGATATAAAATAGATACGATATGATAGACTTACATAAACATAAAATACTTATGTATAAATATATATTGTTGTATTACATATAATATATAATACACATATACATATAAAACTGCACACACACTTTAGCCTATCGCAGTCCACTGCTGGACATAGGCCTCCACAAGTTCGCGCCAAAAATGGCGTGAATTCATGTGTGTTGCATATGCCATATGCAACACTGCATGCCATAGTCATCATGCTGGACAGGCGGGTTGGTGACCGCAGGGCTGGCTTTGTCGCATCGAAGACGATGCTGCCCGTCTTCGGCCTGTGTATTTCAAAGCCAGCAGTTGGATGGTTATCCTGCCATCGGTCGGCTTTATAAGTTCCAAGGTGGTAGAACTGTGTTATTCCTTAGTCGCCTCTTACGACACCCAAGGGAAGAGAGGTGGTGGCTATATTCTTTACTGCCATCAGAGGCGGCTATAGCCTTTGTGGCACCCGTGTGCAACCACTACCCTGGCACCCTTTAGTAGGAGCGGGGTCAAATGGAACACTTAGAGTTATATTTTCAAACGAAAATTCGGGTGCCAATAGTGCAATTTTAAATTATGTTGATAATGATGTTCACAATACGTGCTGCAACGTTTACTATAATTAAAAAATGAAATTAAAAAAACCCACAAAATAATGAAAATAAAGGACCTTTTTAAAAAAAATTACAGTTTAACTGCAGACTGACAATCAACAAAAGAGTATAATATGCGTGTGTGTGACCAATACATGTTAGTGTGTGTATAGTTTTTTTTATTGATTTAACCTCGATGTCCGGAAATCTACAACAACTCTATATTTACGCCATTTTCTGCCGCGAACGACCACTATATGGAACCAGCTGCCGCCTACGGTGTTTCCGATCCGATACGACTTGGGGACCTTCAAAAAAAGAGCATACTCCCACTTGAAAGGCCGGCAACGCGCTCGCTAATCCTCTGATGTAGCGGGTGTCTATGGATGTTGGTTTCACTTACCATCAGTTGAGCCAACTGTCCGTTTGCCCCCTATCGCATAAAAAAAAGTATAAATTTATTTATATGCACGATTAAAAAAAATATACCTAGGTATCTATTTGCACTGCACTTCCTTCTATATAGACTATAAGGGTGAGGCAAGACGAGCGTAATTTTTTGAGTTGTGAGTCGCGTAATTTCGGTCCCAGAAATTTTGCCTAGCACAAATTCTGTTGGGCTGCAAGACGAGCGTAATTTTGTGACTTGCGAGTTTCGCTAGCAAAATACTTTATCTGACTGACGGCTGAGTCAGCAAGCTGCGCTGCGAGCGATTCGGTTGGATTATGCGTGTGAGTCGGCGCACAACTCATTTTGTGTCGCCGTGTGGCACGAACTAGCCTTTTGTATGAAACCGAATGCAACCGAAATTATGCGACACACAACTCACAAAATTACGCTCGTCTGGCCTAACCCTAAGTGCGCGAAATTTCATACTCCTCTGTCCGCACAATTTTAGTAAAAAGGGGTAGGGTAAAACCGGGATAGATGCCCCAGCGGGATAGATGCCTCACATTCTAAAAACCTAACTTCCCGAACTCTCGACTAAAAATTAATCACATGAGTAGGAGCCGCAGTCACCCTGTACCTAATATACCCACGGACAGTTGTGCGACGAGGACGCGTTTTGCTAGTGTGTGTAATTATTTCCGCGGCGAAATTAACAAACACGTCAAAGTTTTAATGGTTAGTATTTAAGGTTGTATAACTTTATAATTAGTAATAAATTGTGTTATATTTTTTATTACGTCAATAAACTGGTTCATTGAGTCTGTATCTAGGTGTAAATAGATGCTATTTTGTTTACAATTTATTTAAAAAATACGTGGGCATCTATCCCTATCAAAAAGGATAGTTGCCCTGATTTTTCGAGGTATAGGTGCCCTTAGGGGCAACTATCCCTTCCTACACAATATATGGAGTAACTGTATCATATTTAAATATTTTTAGTGTCATTTATATTTTTTATGTATATACGTATATTTATAATTAGATTTTTTACTGATCCTAGCAGAAGTATGCCACGAAAATTTAAAAAAGGGAAGAAATGAGAGCTAATATAGAACAAAAAATACCGTTGAAAATTCTAATGGAATCATTACCTATTCTGAAAAACCCTTTGACCATGGCTAAGAGGACGGCGAAACAATCAGCAGATATTTTGAATTCAAAGGAACATATAAAACACAAGAAGGATGTAGCTGAAAGAAAGGAAAACAAGACTGGGACTACCAAAGAACTTAGGAAAACAAAGAAAGGAGCCACCAATAAAGAAGAAGACAAAAAATAAATAAAACAAATGCTTTTAGTGAAAATGACGATGACAACCTAGCTGAATATTGTCTGATAAAGAAAATGATATTAATTGAAAATTATACCAAGACCGAACATCATTAAAAATACAAATTATTTACAGTGCAAGCAGCGAAGATGAAGACAATCCACGTAATTTTAAAATTTAAGGAACAACTAAGAGAAATGGACAGGATAACCCTAAAGATACAAGTAAAGATAACTGCATTGAATGTTTTGAGAACTATAAAAATACGAAGTTGCAATCCGACTGGATTCAATGTGTAATGTGTCAGAACTGGCTACATGAAAGCTGTACACTTTTCAGAAATTATTGCTCAAGATGTGGAAAATTAAATTAAAGCACTATTAGGCAAAACTTCAATTAAGTTGGTTAAAGAAATGAAAATATATTTACTGTGTTATTTTATTATAAAAAAGTATGATTGTGCAATGTGTATGTTGAAACTTGATATTAATTTATATTTGTGTTGAAAAAAGCTTGTAAAATTTAATTTCACAAAAAAATATGATTACCTATGCATATTGAAACTTAAGAATTGATATTTTATTAAAACAAACGCTGTAAAATTTTTATTGTAGTGATTTGTGTGATACTAGAATTTTCTTCTAATGATAACAATTAAACGATTTAAAAAACCACAAAATGTTTTTCATTACTATGACGCATGTTTCTTGGAGACAATTTAAATAGTAGAACCAGCTAGCATTTGGATTAGTTTTTTCGTTTACATGGTATAAAGGGCATCTATCCTACACTGCAGGCATCTATTCTTCTCAGTATTTTCATGGTGGAGCAACTATCCATACAGGTAGGCATCTATCCTCGAAAAAAAGGTTTCACGAAAAGCTAATTTCTGCTAAATGTGCAATTGATAGGTTAAAAAAACATAATAATAATTCAAGATAAAGGATTGAGCTAGCTACATTGATAAAAATTATTCGTATAAAATTCATATTTTTTAAATTAGGTGGCTTTTTCAAAAAGTGGGGCATCTATCCCGGTTTTACCCTACAAAGTTTTTGCTTCACTTATGAATATATAGATAGTTATCTAGTTAAATGGGGCATATACCATTTAGTTAAATGGGGCATATGTTTTTCGTTCCGTTGCTAGTGTGTCATTTTTAACTGACTTCCAAAAAAGGAGGAGGTTCTCAATTTAAACTTAAGCCGAAAGATGGTGTGTGTCATTTGGTTCCATTTAAATTTATTTCAGATCTAATAAGTACCTGCTTTTCGAGTTATATCTAATAATGCCTTTTTACTTGACTATTTTTTCGTTGACCTACGTTGTACATATTATACCGCACAAGTTTTTACTGGATGTACCGATTTTGATGATTTTTGATTTAATCAAAAGCTGATGCTTAACATGTTGTCACATTTAAATTTCATCAAGATCTGATTACAACTTTTTGAGTAATTTTTGATTACGCGATGTAATTGAAGTCGGTTTTTTTTTCGTTTGCGAGCAAACACAATTATTATTCATCATCTGTCAATCTATCAAAACTCAATGCGGGTAAAACCGTAAGGGTCGTCCTGTATATCATTCACATGTCCTTGTTTGCAGCCAAAAACAATAAACGATAAGAAACGAGTATTATTAACAAAATGTTTATGAAATATAATATTGAATTTGCCTTAATAATAATAATTGGGAAAGGTGATCGTACGATGGAACTGATACAAAAATAGATGTTTCGTTTGTTTGTATTTTCAGAATCAGAAAATTAGTTTATGGTTTATTATAATTAAAATTTACGAGACATTTATAACAATATAGTTATTAATTAAAAAATAAATTTTATATTTTATTATATTTTGTTCATCTTCAGTAAATAATTATAAAATTTAATATTTGTGACATAAAGTATCCTTCAACAAAGATAAGTTTTAAGCTTCTATTCAATTATTTCTAGTAAAACATGGTAGCCAATTCAGTATATGTAATGGTTTTGGTTACGGACCCAAACTTTAAAGCTAACAAGTACAAAGATAGTCAAAACTCTTAGAAGCTGTAGCAGTGTTTGAAATAAAGTTTCAAACTATCCACTAGTTGGTATAATTTTTTTAAACCTAAATGAAAACTTATTACGAGTGAATCCGCGCGGAAGAAATGTAACATTATGAGAGTAAAACATATAAATATTTGTTTTAAGTATCAATATATTTCCAGGATATGCTATATTATTACAGTGATAAAAGCAAAATGAGATAAGATATGTAGAGCAACGAAAGCACCAAACTTGGTGAAATGCGGATTCCATACGTTCTTTTCGTTATTTTCAATGAAGTTAAATTGTTACCTATTACATCAAAAGATGTTACACAAACTACACTAAATTCTAAATTCGCCAACGGTAATTGGTTATATTGACAAATATAAATATCGCATCTATAGTAATTATAAATATCGATAACGGATGACCCTGACGAAGTTCCGTACATTTACTGGGTACCGCTGCGGCAACCACGTATAGAGCGCTTATTGTTTTTGAGATACTCAATGGAGCAGGCACATTGCGCATTATCTCTCGCTTCGAATTAAAATATTTTTTGATTTAATGGATTGAATTACATTATTGTATTATAAAAAGTAAGTACATAAAGTAATCAATGAACGCAATTAGTTATTATTTAAATAATAAATATGATTATTTAATATAGAAATGAAAGTTAATAAGCATCATTTTTATCTTTGTAATTCAAACTAATATTCATTTAGCTTTTTAAATAAGAATAATTGGCCGTTCACTTTACTCACAGTTTTGCTGAAACAGTATATAGTTTGCATATAGTTAATGTTATCATTATATTTTTTTTATATATTTATAAAATATATTATTTAAAAATATATTTTATATTTGAATGCGTGCATACTTATAATATGTATACAATTTTTTTTGTCTTTTAATGTTTTAGTAAAATGTCAGATCAACGAAAGGAGAGACCAAACGAGATTCGATTGAATCAAAACGATTTTCTCAAAAAAAAGGTAATTTATTTTATTTTTATACGTGCATTTTTTAATTGCGAATTATACCAATGCTGTTTGCACCATTCTAGTTGAATCTTGCCGTTTTTCATGTCTGTTAAATATTGTTTTACGGATAGTTAGCTGCTGCTTAGCACATAATTTAATGAGGCCTTTGAGCACCTGTAAAGAATTTTCTTTATAAACAAATTGCGAATATAATTATAAAAAATGCGATAGATGTTTTTTAATGCTAGTTTTAAAACATTATTCTCTTTTCTTCATTGTTTTATTATTTTAATAATGTACTGCTGATTAAAACGAGATTACCTATATTTAATTTTGTAAAAATTATTGAGCAGTTTTAGTCATATTAAATTGTCGTTTTTTGTTTAAAATGTCGTTTTTTTGTGATAAACGTACACATTAGTCTAGTCAACAAGTCCAAAACGTGTTAGTTAGAGATAAAGCTCCTAAAAATATGAGATGAATTGATCCGGAATTATCTGAAATTAATGAATTGTTGTAATTGTAATTATTATTTTTTATGAACATAAAAAATTATAATAAACAATATAAACGATTTTTAAAAACTTTGGCAATGTAATCCTATTGAGAAAGGCTCCAAGAAGCGAAAAACTTATAGACCAATTATTTAAACTTTTTTTATTATCTACAATGAAGACAGAGGTCGGGAAAATTTTTGTTATAGGATTTTTGTATTACCTATCCACCCCAGATTGTCCGTAAAGGCGTAGAAATAAATAACGTACACTTACGTAACAATACGTATTTATTCATTTTTAATCAGCAGTCCCATAATTAATTTTATAGCTTCTGGTTTAAGAATGACGGACTTGTAATACAAATTTTCAACCCCTATTTCGCCTTCTCAGAGATATAATTTTTAAAAATTTGCTTTGTTTGTAGCATGACGAGTGAAGGACTTTCATATAAACCTGCGAGAGCCCTTAGATCATCTTATTCTGGTCTTGTCACAAAATACTTTTTTAGCGGGTGTTTCACTTCAGCCCATCAAAGTCCACTGCTGGACATAGGCCGTCCCAAATGGCATATCGTAATGGGCATAGTTAGTTAGTTGTGGGCTCCATTTTCCGCATTTAGACTCAATATTGGTCCATTATGCGTAAAAAAATATTGTAATGGGCATATGGGCATTTTGTCACCACGCTGGGCAGGCGGGTTGGTGACCGCAGAGCTGGCTTAGTCGCACCGAAGACGCTGCTGCCCGTCTTCGGCCTGTGTATTTGAAAGCCAGCAGTTGGATGGTTATCCCGCCATCGGTCTGCCTTATAAGTTCCAAGGTGGTAGTGGAACTGTGTTATCCCTTAGTCATCTCTTAGGACACCCACGGGAAGAGAGGGGGTGGCTATATTATTTACTGCCATAACAACACAGTAGGATGGATTTATCTATTGTTGTTTAATATAGATGAAAATTGAGGTTCACAACTTTGTGCTTACTGTTAATTGTTATTTATTTGACCTAAACCCCTTTTCGAATTTTTACATTCTTGCCCACTTATTTTTAAATTAAACTTGTACAATTTTTTTTAAACAGCATAACATCATTTGATCTAAAGTTGTCAAGAACCACTTCAATATAAAATTTTAAGTAAAAACCAAAGAAATTACAAAGGTTTGTTGGTTTTTGCTCTCACTTACTATGCAAAACCTAACTTTGTAAATCAGTTTCGGTATTTTCTGTGAGAGTATGTAGGTACCTATGTGTCATCCAAGTGTGTACACGAGTACCAACTTATCTGTGAAATGGCGAAAATGGGAACTACGTCCGCCATGTTGAAATGTCATTCGATTGTCAGTGTCTACTATAATCGATTTTATAAATCTCATTAAACCCCCCCCACTCCTAATACATTACTGGTCATATATTATTATTATCTAATTAGGTAATATAAATAGGTCTATAAACTTTTAATTGTAGATAGATATCTTTTTTTATGTAACTAGGTCGGCAATCAAGCGTACAGTTCACCTGATGGTAAGAGCGTAGCCTATAAACGCCTGTAACACCAGAAGCATCGCAAGCGCGTTGCCGACCCTACTTGGGTAGGGGACCCAGGTGCTCTGGTCACCTTACTCACCAACAGGAACACAATACTTCTTGAAAACAGTATTATTTAGATGTGGTCTTCTGTAAGGTCGAGGTACTACCCCAGTCTGGCTGTTCCATATTTTGTGCAGGATATTTCCTGCTGTGCCCTACCTCAGTTAATATCTACTGGCCATATTGAAATTTTAATTCATGCTAAAGCATAATATATACAGTATAATTATTATATACTAGCTGCCCGGACAGACTTCGTTCTTTTTTTTTTAAGTATAAAAACCTTCCGTGGGATTTATGGAACATACAAAAAAAATTAGCCTAATTGTTCGAGCCATTCCGCAGTTATGCGCTTAGCAACATTCATTTTTATTATATAGATTATTAATACTTACTTAATACAGCTTCCTTACTAAAATATTTTAAACCCTATTTTGTAACACCCATGATTTTCCTATATTCGTAAGAAGTTCAATAAACTGGCAACAATGAAATTAACGTTGATAGCGCCACCACTCAGTTCACAGATAAGTTATGGGTCTGTACATGCGTACCTACTGGGCTTAAAGATTTTTTCAAGAATTTGTCGTCCTCATTTAATTTTTTTTTTTGCTTAATAAACGCTTCATATTCAACGGCCCTCAGTAAGATGTTATTCTGTGTCAGGGGTCCAGAAAAATACACAATACACAAGCAGAAACACCCAGACTACGACAAACATCTATATGGCCAATATAAGTGTTGCCATTTGCTAGGATTGAAACGGCGACCGCTAGCGTAACAGCCAGTGCTGAGACCGCTGCACTATAATAGTAATCTATATCTATACTAATAAATAAAATTGGAGTGTCTGTTTTTAATATTAAAATAACCACTTTTTACTAAATGCATATGGATCTATACACGGAACATATACCAAAATAACATTTTTTACAATTTTTGTCTGTCTGTCTGTTTGTTCCGGCTAATCTTTGACTGGCAGATAGCTGATGTAATAAGGAGTAACTTAGGCTACTTTTAATTTCGAATTTTTTTTTTAACTGCGAACTGAACAATAACTTTTTTGTTAAATTCCACGCGGACGAAGTCGCCGGCACAGCAGCTAGTTATTATAATAAGCCTTTATTTACTGAAGGATAAAAAAAAATTGACCCTCATTGTGAGGAGGTTCCTCAGCCTGGAGCCTAAACTACCGGCCGCCTGGGCCTCAACCTGCCACCGGAGGATTACTATTTTTATATTTTTAAATATTTTTGTTTGTCTTTTTTTTATAATAATAATGTGGATATATGTTAAATAAAAGCCTTCATTTACTGAAGTATAATACAAGTACCCGTCGTCGGTAGCCGTCCTCGATCCCCAGTGTTTCTCCTGACATAGGCCTCCTGCATTCCCTTCCATATTTTCCTATCTATGGCCTTTCTCTCCCATGTAGTCCCTGCCAAGGATTTGATGTCATCTATTTATCTGAGATGTTGCCGTCCTCTTTTCCGTTTTCCATCCCTTGGATACCAATCCATGATACCATTGGTCCATTTCCGAAAGTTGAAAACCTCTGCATTAACGCATTGTCAAATTAGTCAATTAGTAAAAAAAGTCGTTTACCTAATTAAATACTTACCAGCATATTTATACCTGTAATCGACGTTTTGCGCGCTCAACACTACATAAGTAAAAAAAAAAAATCTAAAGTTCACAACTTATTTCGAAATAATAAAAAAAAAATTAGAGACAAGTTTATTTTAAAAATAAGTGGAAAAAAATAAAATTGGTCACTCACACAACTAAAGGCGACGCGCGCTCGTAGATTGCAAGATCTATACGTTTACTGAAATTTTCCAACTTCCTGCGCATTTTTCTTAATTGCTTTGTCATCGGAACCTAGACACTGTGTTTAATATTTATAAATTAAAAATAAAAGCAGACCAAATATTAAATCAAACAATAGGTGTATAATATATGACACCTAACAATCAGTTAAATTATGCTCACGGTTATTATCCATTGTTTACCGAATATTTTCAATTAACATAATGTTCGAGCGACGTGACTTGCACAGTAATTTGTAGTTAATCGTCTATAAGACATCTATATTCATAATTGCCTTTAGGTCAGCACTCAAATAGATTATCAAACGTAGGTAACAATAAAGTTTTCATTACTAAATATTGGCTACCAGTAATTAAGGAGAATTAATATTATGTACACAGTAAACTAAAGCCAAGTAGAGTGAAATAAAACAACAATATGAATTCAATAAGCCACGTGTTTAAAGTAGTATTGTTGTTTTAAAATTATAATCTACATAATTGCACTGTAATAATAAGCAGTAGATATTCCACAGCTGGGCAAAGTTATTACTAGGATAATTAAAGAACTGGGTTACAGCTTTATCTCTTAATATTTCACTGCGCTTTGGCTTCATATCTCATCAAGTTACCTTTTCATACAAATAGAATAGTGTGATATATAAAGTGCTGCTCTTTATTATCTACTGGATTACTACTAAAAGTATTTACTTTTAAAAGATTATTTATTGAGGAGGAGCGTGTAGTTATTATACGAGTACCTATCTTATGATACGGCGTGTGAACCTGCAAGAGTTATTGAAGAATAATTGAACTTTTACATCCCTGTCAAGTGTCAAGATGAGTTATTAATGACACATCTTTTACTTAAAAACAATGAGACTTGGATGCTTGTGCATTTCTGAGTTGTGATTAGTTAAGGCTCCGTCGTTTGACAAAAGTAGGCATTTAACGTCTACCCCGTCCCCCTTGGACACACGTCGCGCGAACTCGTTGCTGTTGAACTCAGTCCGTGACCTGAAAGCGTCAGTGGCTGTAAAGCGAACTAATTTGATTTGACTTTAAAATAGAAATGCATTTATTATGATCATTTTTTAAAGTAGTGATAAATATGTAATACTTTCGTAAATAAATGAAATAAGTAAATGATTTCAGGGTTATTTATTATAAAGACTGTTGGACATAAATAGAATAAGCTATATAAAATAAAACAAATTACATATTAAATCTATACAAATAAAATTGAAGTGTCTGTTTGTAATATTGTAATACCCGCTTTTAACTAAATTACATATATAATATACATGGTGCAAATACCAAAATAACATTTTTTATAATTTGTCTGTCTGTCTGTTCCGGCTAATCTCTGAAACGGCTGGATCGTTTTTGACAGGACTTTCATTGGCAGATAGTTGCTGATGTAATAAGGAGTAACGTAGGCTACTTTTATTTTAGATTTTTTATTATTATTTTATAACTGCGAACTGAACAATAATTATTTTGTTAAATTCCACGCGGACGAAGTCGCGGGCATAGGTAGTTTAAAATAATTATTATTCAATAAAACGTATCTCAATAAATTCCACAATACAATTACAATATTTAAAAAAACTAGTTGGAAAAAAAAGCGGTCACCCATCCAAGTACTGACCGTCGTGACGCTGCCGCGTTACCGGTCGCTCAAATTTTATCTTAACTAACTTATATCTCCCTCAACTTCCGTTCGCCTCGACCGATCACACTTTTCGTAACGCTCTCGTCACGCATTAACCTGCTTACTCCCCAATTTAAGCGCGCCTAAAGAAGTTTCACTTCAAAAAAACTAGTTGAAAAAAAAAGCGTCACGCATCCAAGTACTGACCGTCGTGACGGTGCCGCGTTACCGGTCGCTCAAATTTTACCCCTCATGCGCCTAAAAAAGTTTCACTTCAAAAAAACTAGTAGAAAAAAAAGCGGTCACCCATCTAAGTACTGACCGTCATGAAATTTTATTTGGCTTTAAAATAGAAATGCATTTATAATGATCATTTTTTATAGTAGTGATAAAATAATAATACTTTCGTAAATAAATAAAATAAGTAAAGGATTTCAGGGTTATTTAGTATAAATACTGTTGGACATAAATGGAATAAGAGCTATTAAATGAAACAAATTACATATTAAATTTAAAATAATTATTATTAAATAAAATTTATCTGTATACAGTAGGCAGTATTAGCTCTCCGATGTTGATGAATTTTAAAATTGCTAATTTGCTACATCGCCATAGGCGTAAAAATGTAACAGACACACTTATACTTTTGAATTTTGTACCTAATTGTATTAACTCGAAATAAAAATATAATTTAAATTATTCATTTTGAGCTGTGTAACATACGAATGTAAAGTTTGTCATGAAGCGCTGCTTAGTACTAGTGGTCTAAGATCCAAATCTAAATCGATCTTCACCGAGCTGATAATATAATGAAACATACTTTATAATAAATTTAGTATATATATATTAGATAATATATTAAAAATGGGTTACCTCTATTTTGAAAACTCTATTTTGTTGCTATGTGTTATTATTATAATCTATATAATAAAAAAGAATGTTGCTAAGCGCATAACTCGAGAATGGCTCGACCGATTCGGCTAATTTATTTTTGTATGTTCCTTAAAAATTCCACAGTAGCTTTTTATATTTAATAATTCTTATTTTAATAATTTTAATTAAATTTAATTTTAATTAAATTTTATCTTTACTAACATATCTCACTCTCAACTTCCGTTCGACTCAACCGATCACACTTTTCGTAACGCTCTCGTAACGCACCTGCTTACTCCCCAAGTTAAGCGCGCCTATAGAAGTTAAACTTCAAAAAAAGTAGTTGAAAAAAAAGCGGTCACCCATCCAAGAACTGACCATCGTGACGCTGCCGCGTTTCCGGTCGATCAAATTTTATTTTAACCAAAATATCTCCCTCTCAACTTCCATTCGCCTCGACCGATCACACTTTTCGTAACGCTCTCGTCACGCCTGCTTACTCTCCAAGTTAAGTGCGCCTAAAGAAGTTTCACTTTAAAAAAAACTAGTTGGAAAAAAAAAGCGGTCACCCATCCAAGTACTGACGCTACAATGAGCGTAACGCTACAAATAGCGTAACGATACAATAGCGTAACGCTACAATGAGCGCAACGATACAAATAGCGTAATGCTACAATGAGCGTAACGCTACAAATAGCGTAACGCTACAACAAATAGCGTAATGCTACAATGATCGTAAAGCAACAATGATCGTAACGCTACAATGAGCTTAATGCTACAATGAGCGTAACGCTACAATGAGCGTAACGCTACAATTAGCGTAACGATACAACGAGCGTAACGATACAAATAGCGTAACGCTATAATTAGCGTAACGCTACAATGAGCGTAACGATACAAATAACGTAACTCTACAATGAGTGTAACGCTACAAATAGCGTAACTCTACAAATATCGTAACGCTACAATGAGCGTAACGCTACAAATAGCGTAACGCTACTATGAGCGTAACGATATAAATAGCGTAACGCTACAATGAGCGTAACGCTACAATGTGTCATCCTTTTTCATGCAAGTCGCTGCGCGGCGCGCCCTTCCCTGTCGTTTTTCCGTTGCATCTGGTTTGAAATCACAACGATTCTAAAGAAGTTTCACTTCAAAAATCTAATTGAAAAAAAAGAGGTCACCCATCCAAGTACTCGTCGTGACACTGACGCGTTACCGGTCGCTCAGATTTTACCCCTCATGCGCCTAAAGAAGTTTCACTTCAAAAATGTTAATTTGGTGTAATATGTACCGTGTATATATACATACATATGAATTTAGTTAAAAGCCGTAATATTACAAACAGACACTCCATTTTTATTAATTTTTATATAGATAAATAGTGTTTACAAAAACTTAAACAGCAACAAAATAATTATATTAAACTAGCGGACCTGGCAGACGTTGTCCTGCCCGGAAAACAGCTACCAAATTTGATTGCTTACATACCGATAGCAGCGCCACCTATCGGGTCAAATTGAGATAAAAAATTCCCTATCTCTCGAGTTGGACCAAATTACAGATGCTTACAAAATTTTATACAAATTGGTTCAGTAGTTTCGGAGTTACATACCGATAGCAGCGCCACCTACCGGGTCCAATTGAGATAAAAACTACCCTATCTCTCAAGTTGGACCAAACTACAGAAGCTTACAAAATTTGATACAAATTGGTTCAGTAGTTTCGGAGTTAGATACCTATAGCAGCGCCACCTACCGGGTACAATTGAGATAAAAAGTATCCTATGTCCGTTTCCTGGTTCTAAGCTACCTTGCTACCAATTTTCAGCCAAATCGCTTCAGCCGTTCTTGAGTTATAAATAGTGTAACTAACACGATTACACGACTTTCTTTTATATATATAAATTTAAAATAAATAGCGAATTTCAATTTTATTACTACTGTGGGCAGTAGGTGTATGGATATTGAATGCATACTACGTAATATTAAAGATACAAAAGACGGAACGCTTTTTTGAAAAATTTTGCACACGTCTTGTCTCTGTAACATCCAACGGGACAGTGTGAGTGCCGCGAGAGCGCCCAGCGCTTCGAAAATCACTTGAATAATCGATTAAAAAAAATAGATGTAATAAAAAAAAAAAAAATCGCTGCCACGCCTTACAGCTATATATGTACTTTATTTTGGTAAGTTACTCATAATATCAAATCAGTTATTTTAAAAATAAAACCCAATAATAGTAGATAAAATGACCCGAAAAGAGGTAACTTTGTGAATTTATTCTATCGAGCCAAATTTATCGAATCATGTTTCCAACGTTCTTGTGACCTAGAATATACCCTCAACAATACCAATTAAATTTATCAGATTACAATTTCACTGTTTACTATTTCAAAAATGAATGACTAGAAACGTGTTTTGCACGAACCACGCGTCACCCGACCTTAAATAAAGATAATACTACAACATTATACTTATGTACCCTTTAATTTTTCATTTTAATATTAAACATTTTTTTTTCGAGCTTGGAAACAAAAAATAAATCTATACAAATACATAAAATTGGAGTGTCTGTTTGTAATATTAAAATAACCGCTTTTTACTAAATGCATACGGATCTATACACAGTATACATATATACCAAAATAACATTTTTTACAATTTTTCTCTGTCTGTCTGTCTGTTTGTTTCGGCTAATCTTTGAAACGGCTAGGCCGATTGTGACGGGACTTTTACTGGCAGATAGCTGATGTAATAATGTGTAACTTAGGTTAATTTTATTTTAGATTTTTTTTTTATAACTCAGCAAACTGAACAATTTTTTGTTAAATTCCACGCGGACGAAGTCGCGGGCACAGCAGCTAGTAAATAATAAAAACGAAAAGATTTATTTAACGAAAAGTATTAATGGAACTTATTTATTGATTTTATAATGATTTCAGATACAAAAGAAATCCTCAACGATGCAAGGAACTTCATCTGAGAGTTGCAACTCGCGGTTACTTCCTCCAATTATCACAAACAGCGAATTAAGTATGGCTTATTAAATAAATATTCTTAATAATTTTATTTAGCCCCCCAATAACATTCTTTCATATATTACTAGCTATTCCGACAAACTTCGTACTTCTATATATTTTTTGGAAATGCATAGACTTTGTAAAATTTTATTTTTTAAATCCTAAAATATGACGAGTATGAAATAAATAATTCAGTTCATACTACTATAATTTTTTTTTGGTTTCAAAAATTATCAGCCCTAGTCTGCATAGCAGAGACATTATTTTAGTACACGAGATTTCGAAAATTTGAAGCTGCTGCCCTCTGATTTTGCTAATGAAATAGTGGGACCTTACATACTGTATTATACGTTATTAATTGATTAGTCAAAAATAATTTACATGTTAGTAAAAAGGTTATATCATGATTTTTGAATTTTTTTAGATACTTCGTCTTGAGGAGGATGGAGTTCGTTAACAATTATGTTAAAGCACTATAAATTTATTGCACAAACGTAAATAATTCATTCACAACATAAATTTTGGGTGGTTCCACATGTTTACATGATTTTATTTATCTGCTAGTCCCTCGATGTTTAAATTTTCTTAATTTTTATGTTCGTAGTGGTAAGTTAGTAGTAAGTCGTAATTTAATTTTGCAACTATGGGTTATACGTTGAAGAAAAAAATTAATCAAATCGGTTTAGTATTTCAAAACGAAATAACATAGGCACGGTAGAGGTTTATATTAATACTAGCTGACCCCACAAACGTTGTTTTGCCATTTAGTTATTAACCCCCACAACTCTTGTGGGTAGAATTTTGTAAAATCCGTTCTTAGCTGACCGCTACTCGGGAAAAGGAATATTCCTACCAAATTTCAAGTCTCTACGCCTTATGGTTCCAGAGATATCGTGATGAGTCAATGGGTGGAAATCTCTGAAAGATACATGTACTAAGACAAATCGCGTTATCCAAAAAAATTTATATCACGGTAAAGTATAATGTGGAACTGTTATAATTTATCATTAATCATTTTTAAGGCAGTCAACAAGAATTTTCTAAGTCTCCCATATCGGAATCTAAGCCATGGTCCAGTTACCATAAGGGATGTATTTCAAAAAACCTATCTTCACTAAATAGTTTAGATGTCAAAAGGGAGAGGAAAGCAAAAAGATTAGGTAGGTATAAAGTAACATAATACTTCTAAAATTGGTAGGGACAATTTAATGATTTACAATTTATTAATTTTATTATAGCGAAACAGACTGTTCAGGACGCTTCTGTTGATATAATAGACTATCTCGACCGCAATCGTGACTTTTTAGAAGCGTACATTATTGAAAATGTTCCAATAAACCAGCTTGAAAAGTGGCTGGTTAAAAAAATGACACGTAATATTGTAAGATTAAATTTTATTTCATTATAAATTTATTAAGTTCATGTTAAATTTCCACAAAATAAAAATTAAAAAAATTTCAGGAAAAAACACCATATTTAAGTACCAAATGTTTGATGAGGGAAAGTAAAAAACATATTACGAGAAAGGAATTATGTAATATTTCCTTTATGGTAAGAATGTATGATAACTAATGGCAAACTTGACATTTTAAACAGCACCCATCAATAACTATTTTTCTTGGATAAATTAAAAAATATTTAAATGAGATTACCTTTTTTTCCTCAAAGAGTTTTTTTTCAATTCCTCTTCCTATTTAGAAAATCTATACTAATATGTATATAAAGCTGAAGAGTTTGTTTGTTTGGTTGTTTGTTTGTTTGAACGCGGTAATCTCTGGAACTACTGGGCCGATTTGAAAAATTCTTTCAGTGTTAGATAGCCCATTTATCGAGGAAGGCTATAGGCTATGTATCATCACGCTAAGACCGGATAGGAGCGGAGTACACGCCGACGAAGTCGCGCGCAGTAGCTAGTAATAATAACTTCTGACTTCGTTCATGATATTGCTCAGTACTTTTTGAAATTCCAGTGTATTTGTTTTTGTACCTCCCTGTTGAACCTTTTTAAAATAATTATTTATATTATCTTCGTTTTTCTTAATTACCCGTCGGAGCTGACTTACTCACTTTTTTTGTAAATAGTGTTATAGTATGACGTGAATGAAAGAAATTACGGTATTATCAGATTACTGATTTTAGATATTTTTAATAAATTTCAGGAATTAGTCAATAAATTAAATGGGGATGTTAACGAACATTCTATTACGTTAGAACTAGCTCGCTTCATGAGTTTTTCTGTTGGCGTGGACGCCTATCGAGTGTACAAATTATACCCAGACCATCCTACTTTTGTACAATATTTTGTACCCGACTTGATTTCCGTAAGTATATTAGTTTTAATATGTATGGGAATTGATCAGTTTTCTTTTTTGTATGTAGCATCTAATGTTATAATTTTTGTAATTTTGTAACAATCGTTAAAAATTGTTTACTTTTGTTAATTTGTAGCTATCTACTGTATTATTTTCTTCTTTGGTGCTTATTTCTCATTTTGATATCCATGTAGTGTTTATCTACATGAAGTTAACAAACCTTTAAAATAAAATATCTATATAAATAAAAATGAATGTTGCTAAGCGCATAACTCGAGAATGGCTCGACCAATTCGGCTAATTTATTTTTTGTATGTTCCTTAAGTCCACGTCCAAAAAAAATTAAAAAGTAAATTTAATTTATAATATTAATTGAAGTCTGTCCGGGCAGCTAGTAATAAATAAAATCAGTTTTTTTTATCTCGTTGGTAACCGGACGTAGGAATATGTAAATATATTTTTGACGTGACAACGTCTAATAAATCGATGAACGCCGGCTGTATGCACGAAAAATGATGACTCTTTGTCCCGTTACGCTCATTATACTCTTGCGCCGCATCTATCTCTCTTCCACTCGATTGGGTTATGGATCCGAGGAGATGTTTTATTATGACGTTGTCACGTCAAACTATCGTACGTAAGCCAACTTTACGGACGTCCAATTGTTTATGCACATCATGACAGTACATCCTTAAAACGCAGTTAAATATCCTGCTGGCTATTTTGCTTTGATAAGTATTAAGTAATTGAAAAACAAGGTAAAAAATGTTAATTGTTTTTTTTTAAAGAATCATCTTACTTCAACACGTTTGGCACGAGCAGACACAGATGACATTGCACACGTATTAGAGGTGGCGAAATTTGGAACATGCTTGCTTTTGTCAAGAGAGAACAGCTCGAAATTTCCAAAAATATCAAAAAATTTAGTTCATGCATTTGGAATAAAGAATGAGGTAATTTATTGTCAATAAAGCTTTATCACACGTTTAGGTATTGTTGGGTAGTTCTCTTATCTTATTAACATACTTCCAAAAAAGGAGGAGGTTTACAATTCGATTGTATTTATTTCTTTTTTATGATTTTGATGGTTTCTTTTAATCGAAAGAAGGTTCGTGTCATAATTATAATCCCATTTAAATGTAATTAAGATCTAACAAGTACCTACTTTTCGAGTTTTATATCTAACAATGCGTATTTACTTGTCTATTTTTTCGTCGACCTACGTTGAATTATACCGCACAGCTTTTCACTGGGAATACCAATTTTGATAATTCATGTTTTCGTCGAAAGCTGATGCTGTGTTGAATAAATCTTTTTACAGTTGAATTTTCATGTTTTATGCCAGAATTCAATATTTTAATGAATTCTTTTAAGTTCAACTCAATACTTAATTCGAAACAAATTGTGGTAAGTCTTTAGAATACCGGGCATCGATTTATGGGGTTTTTGGGGGTAGAGGCGGGAGGGGGTTACCCTCTGGTACCACTCCCACGCTGCTGAACCCCATGGTTATGGAGATATCACGGTTAAAGTTTTGAGATTAGGATGGTCTAAAAACTTACCGAATAATGTTGTTTATAGCTCCGGAGCTGCTGCGGGGAGTGCACTCATGCTTCGTTCCGCGGCTTTAAAAACACATTTTAACCGACTTCCAAAAAAGGAGGAGGTTCTCAATTCGACTGTATTTTTATTCTTTTTATGTTTGTTCGCTCAGAACTTTTGACTGGGTGGACAAATTTCAACCAATTTTGTTTTAATTGAAAGGTGTTGCGTGTCATGTCATTCCATTTAAATTTAATTGAGATCTGACAAGTACTTTTAGAGTTATATCTAATAGTGCGTATTTACTTGACTACTTTTTCGTCGACCTACGTTGTATTATACCGCATAACGTTTTACTCGGTATACCGATTTTGATCATTCTTACTTTAATCAAAAGCTAATACTTGTCACGTAGTTTTGTTTAACTTAGATTGATATCTGATTACAACTTTTAGAGTAATTTTTAATAGCGCGTATTTACTTGACTATTTTTTCGTCTTATTACGTTGTACTTGTATTACTTGTCGATGTAATTGAAGTCGGTTTTTTTTTCGTTTGTGAGCAAACACAATTATACGCTTTATTTTACACGTATTTACGTAAAAACGATCTCTCGACTAGAAGAGAAACAAATGATACGAACTGACATAGATAACATAAACGCACAGATTAGTTTACAAGACCCCATAAAACGATGTCCGGTATCCTAAACACTAGCCCAAATTGTTACAAAGAGAACAGTTTTTTTATATACAACTGGGTCAGTAAACAGTTCACACGATGGTAAGTGATCAAAGTAGCTTATAGACGACTACAGCAACAGACGTATCACGATCGCATTGCCGACCCTACCCCCAATCCCCCAGAAGCTCAGGTCACTTTACTCACCACAAGAATAAACCGAAATATAAAGCAAATAAGTCATTCTTAAAGACAAATATTTTTATTGTTTTTTTTAACAGTTTTGTTAGTAAAATCTTTATAGGATATGATAAAAGTTTTTATCTCCGAATAATAACGCAAAACAAAACTAATCAAAACGCCAAAGATAAGCAATGAACACCTTAACCAAGTTGAAATCAGATGCCAATATGATGTGCTATCATAACATATCCAACGAAATAATATGAAACAAATTATTATTTGTAACTTTGTAGCGTAAAATACTACGTTATATACAGAACAGTTTTTTTATACAACTGAGTCGGTAAACAAGTGTACTGTTCACATGATGGTAAGTGATTAAAGTAGCTCATAGACGCCTACAACACCAGACATATCGCAAACGCGTTGCCAACCCTACCCCAATCCTCCCCTCCCCCGCAGTAGCTCTTGTCTTCTGGCCACCTTAATTACCACAGGAACACAATACTACTTGAAAGCAGTATTGCTTAGCTGTGATCTTCTGTAAGGTCGAGGTACTTCCCCAGTCGGGCTGCTCCAGATACTTTATAGCAGGATATTTCCTGCTGTGCCCTACCTCTGATTCAGTGGCGTTGTCATCACACAAATTAGAGACACCACAATTAAAAATCACTCGAGTTACAAAATAAAAATAAAGAGAGATTTTTTTTGTAGTTATTAATAATAATAAAAAATAAGACGAGAACTATCTACATAATATTAAAAAAAGGTAACCCAACACTAATTTTCAGTGATGCCTTCTTTCGTTTGTGCTTTTTACACTATAATTATTATTTGTTTTTCAGGACGAAGTTAATAGCGTTCTGTATCAACCAATACTAACAGTTAATGGAAAAACAGCTTATGTGATAGAAATGTGGCGACTTGCGAATAAATTTGAAGATGAAGATGAAAAAAATTTTTCAGATTTTGTAGTTTGGGGCAGTCTAATTTTACATTTCTGTACCTTATATTTAGATAAAAAGAGGGAACGCAACATGTCAGATTTTCTACTGGATGTTGTTAAGTATGATTTGTTAATAACTTTTATGTATTTTATTTGGTTTCTTTTTGTTACAATTAAATAGATTCAATAGGTCAAAAATTAAGGTTATTTTCATTGTTAAGCTAAATAAATATAATCATGTACTTTAGCGATATAATATCATTATAATAAGTTAAAAAATGTATACAGTTTAAAAGTGAATAAAACAATAAAATTATTTTAATTATATAAAAATATGGTAAATTTAATTTTATTATACATAGCCTAAAACTTAATATGTATTTATAGAGCTATATTTGAAGAGATGGTGTCACTGGATCAGTTAATAAAAAGGATACTGGAATTTGCTCAAAGACTTGTAAATGCAGATAGAGCGTCTCTTTTTCTAGTCGATTACAGTAACTTTGAATTAGTATCAACCGTTTTTGATTTGAAGTTTGAGCCAGGTCAAGGTAGAGACATGGAGAAAAAGGAAATAAGAATGCCTATTAATCGTGGAATAGCTGGGCACGTAGCATTATCCGGCGAAACGATGAATATACCAGATGCATATTCTGACTACAGATTTAACAGGTTGGAATAAAACCAAAAATAACACAAATTTTTCTTGAATATTGTAATGATATTATTAAATATGTTTTAGAGAGGTGGACGAAGCGACAGGTTATAAAACAATTAGCATTTTATGTATGCCTGTTAAAGTTCAAGGAAAAGTAATAGGCGTTGTACAGATGGTGAACAAACGCAATAATGATAACTTTGATCACGAAGATGAAGTCGCATTTGAAATATTTTCTACGTTCTTTGGTCTAGCACTTCATCATGCTCGACTTTATGATAAAATTATGAGAAAAGAACAAAAATATAGAGTGGCTTTAGAAGTTTTAAGTTATCATAATACATGTAGAGAACACGAAGTTCAAGAGATTCTTGCAGACAACAAAGAAATAGTGGACAATATATATAACTTCTATTTGGATCCGTACCAATTAGATGATTTTAAAAAATGTAAAGCTGTCTTAACAATGTTTGATGACCTCTTTGAAATTTCTAAATTCGATTATGAAACAGTAACTAGATTTATATTAACAGTTAAGAAAAATTATAGGAATGTACCATATCATAATTTTGACCATGGCTGGTCGGTAGCTCATGCCATGTACGTAATTTTAAAAAGTGACCATCGACAGCGATTTGATTACAAAATGGTAAAGAACAATGATTGTACCTCTAATATCTCTTTATGACGCGATTCTACTGATTTTAATTTGTTTTAGCGCTTAGCGTTGTTCGTAGCGTCTCTTTGTCATGACCTGGATCATAGAGGCTACACTAATAAATATATGAATGAGACAGCCTCACCTTTAGCAGCTATGTACACCACCTCACCTTTGGAACATCATCATTTTAATATTACTGTGACTATTTTGCAACAGGTAATTTTAATATTTACGAACAAAACGAACAATCTTCCTTTTTTGCATTTTAAGTAATTTAAATCGTATGTTTTTATAGGACGGACACAATATTTTTTCTCATTTATCAAGTGATGAGTACAAAGACATCTTACGTTACATAAGACACTGTATATTAGCAACAGATCTCGCCGCCTTTTTTCCAAATTTAGCTAAACTTAAAGAAATTCATGCTAGTAATACTCAATATTCAAAATTAAATTGGGCAGTTCCTGGTCACAGGTAATTCTGTTTTGTATATAATATGAATGTTATAATAACCACAAATAAAAGTGATTGTAAATTTGTAGAAGTTATATTTATAGTAATTTAAAATTAAATAAATAATATTTCAGGGACCTAGCCATGGCTATTTCAATGACTGCAGCTGATTTGTCGGCTTCAACTAAGCCCTGGGATATACAGCTCAAAACAGTAAAAGTTATATTTGAAGAGTTTTATGACCAAGGTGATAAGGAAAAAGCTGCTGGTAAAACTCCAATACCCATGATGGATAGGAACAAGCCCGAAGAACAACCAGCCAGTCAGGTAAGTTACGCAAATAAAATTTGATAGAACAGAAATGTCGAATTCATTTAATTAATCTTTACTTGAAATTAATAAATATATATATGCATATTTTTTTTAGGTCGGCTTTCTAAGTCAAATATGTATACCGTGCTACAGCATGTTGTACAAAATCCTACCAAAAACAAAACCTATGTATGTAATGTCTTTGAAAAATCTTAGCAATTGGAAATCAAGAGTTGCTATTAAGGAGAAAGATGAATCTTCGAACGATGATACCTCAGATTTAGTAACTGCATCAGACTTAGACGAAGATGATTGTGATGAATTCGTAGAAAGTGCGGTATTAGAAGACGAGGAAGACGGGAGTAATATAGTGTCTTCTATTAAAGACGAAATAAATGACGACGAGGAGGATAAACATATTGAGGAAATAACTAATGAAATGGGGGCTAGTTGGAAATGCATTAAATCTGATTCAGTTTCATGGGAAGATGATCAAGTATTGGCTGATAAAGTCGATTCGAAATCTGGTGATATTTGGAAAGACGTTGAAGGTAACTGGGTTGATGATGAAGGAGTGGTTACAAAACCTAATAAATCGTTGAAAATAATCATAGTTGAATCTAATAAAACAATTACTGATAAAGAAGACATTTAAACCTTTTTTTTAAGTTAAGTGAAAGGCTTAAAAAATAATTTAACATAAAAATAATGGCAACTGAGTTAGTATTATAAATAGTTTTATTTTTATTTTTATCAGATGTTACACGTTGTCAGAATTTATTTTAGTTGTATTTGAAATTAAAAAATCCATGTTTTACGTAAAGATCAATTGTATATTACTTGCTACCTCGTCAAACTTATCTTTTTCGTGGATACATCGATTTTTTTTCCAAATATTCTTTTCTAAAGTTAAGCTGTGGAATAGCTTAAGTATAAGCTTGAAAACTTGAAACTGTATGATATAATATCTGTAGCACGTACCGGGAACCTCTTCTGTCCACTTCCTCAATTTACATTTTATTTTGTATTCATTTGTCACACAAAGAAGTTGTAATACCTAATATTCCATCAGATACATATATTAGTAACTAGCGACCTGCCCTGGATTCGCACGGTTAGAAATAGCTATTTTACAGATATTTAAATATTATCAATTTTAACACACTCTTGGATACTAGACGTGTGCTTTTGACAAGACAAACATTCGAAATCATTCGTTTGGGAACTATAACGCCCTAACAACTCAAAGACACACGTCAAACCCCCTTTTTGTGTCGCAATTTTTTTCAAAATAGTATTATATTAAAAATATATATTAGATTACTAGCTAACCCGGCGAACTTCGTACCGCCTAACAGTCGATTCTTTAATTTTTACGTTATTTTAATACTTATCCTTTCCGGAACCCCTCCACTAACACTAAACTTTATATTTATAGTATGGTATTAAAGTAAAATTGACTTTTAAGTATTAATACGAATCTCTTGTATGGGAATTTAGAAAAGTGTTGTTTTTAGACTTTTTCAGGCAATTTTTTAAATTTTTCTCTCCGTAATAACCATCCTTGTTCTTCAAGGAATGTTATAAAAAAAGAATTAGTGAAATCGGTTCAGCTGCTTTCGAGATTTGCGCTTAGCAACACATTTAGCGATTCATTTTTATAAATATAGAGATTACTTTTCTTAAATATTAAATTAAAATTTATGTGCAATTTGAATTATTCTAAAAGTTATTTACAGGTACTGATATAGTCGTGAATACGCAATAGTGATTGCCAATATGACATAAGGATTTTTTAGGTATTTTTTCCCACCTTTAGTTACCTATCGAAGTTTTCATACGTATCCGTAACACACAATGAAATATTTCCTCTTTATAATATTATGTAGATAAACTGTTGTATTCAATTAAAAGCGATCCACTATTTGTCGAAGGACTTCTTGACTGGAAATTAACCTACTTAAAATTGAATCGCATAGCTCAGTGTAACATGCTGAGAGCTTGTGAACACCACCAAAAACGTAAATGGCTTTGAAGACGTGAATTTACTTTTTGTAAAGTAATCAAATATAACCTTTAATACAGAGATGACACGAAGGAAAGACATTCCATATTTAACATTAATGTACAAAAACGCGATTGACTTTTTTTGGATACGAAATCTGTATATAATTTTGTTAATGGTTTTTAATATTTTAGTGACTAAATAGAGGCAAAGGTACGATATAATATATGCGATACGAGTATAAACATTTAAATTAAAAAAGATTAGACTTTAACTATATTTTTTTTGGTTACGCGTCATTGTTTTAAAATTTCAACAGGAGTTTAAAACTAAATGTTTGATATAATATAAAATTTATTATTTTAAATTGTTTGCGTTAGCGTAGCGTTGCATAGCGTTGTTGTATTTTCACATTCATTCATTCAACGTGTCAATCGTTACACCCCATCTTCCGACATTGTAAGACTTAAGATCGTAGAAGGACAAAAAGAATCTGAAAAATGATTAAAACATTTGTATCGGGTATGACTTACATAATAATCAATTATATTTATATAAATCTTTGAACACGATATTAGTTTAATGATAACGGTATGACGTAGTAACAGAATAAAATATAATGGTTGTATCGTAAAATATAGAAATATATTGTATTGACGATCATCGTGACATATGATATTTTTATTTAAAAAAAAACGATTCGCTAGCATGATAAAACTTAGCAATGTCAGGTTATTTATAAGTAGAATTCATTTTCCATTAGCTAAACAATATTCAAATAATCCTTTCCTTTTCAAAGTATAGCTAATAGAAATTACTTAGATGATTTTATTAGTTATAATTTGCATGCGTTCGTCCATAAAGCAAAGAAAAAAAATACAATTTTACATTTTAAGTTCTATGCTTTTACAAACACTACTAACATGTGTTATTTTATATAATGTGTGTGTGTATGTTAATATTTAAAATTCATGTTCACCTGCTAGGTGGGACTCCAAGTTCTTTTTCGATGAAAGTTGTTAAGAGTTTTACTATTTGCTTGTTTTCATCTGGTCCTAAATTTCCAATTGACTCTAGAGATGCGATGACACCAGGTAGAGTTGAATTTCCTCCTATGCATATTTGACAATCACCTTCTACTGCACAAAGGATTACCTAAAATCAAATATTTTAATAGAAATATTGTTTACTAAATAGAAATTAGAATAAGTTAACTATTTTTTACTTAGTTGTAACTTTTCATTTCTAATAAAAAGTAAGCAAAAATAGTAATAATAATAGAATGACAATCTATTTAAAGTATTTTAAATGCGCTAGAAACCAAAATTTTGAAATGCTGTACATACTTTTTGATCTTTTTTTACTCCTTCAACCAGAACGGGTATTATTTTGGACACAAAGTCTTTAGGAATGTTTGTTTTTGAAATATTAGTCATTATTTTAAGGCACGGCATTTCAATTTAATCTTCTTGTAGGTAAAAAATTATAAAAATTAAAAAACACACAACCGCTAAGGTTAAGTAAAGTCAATGTAATGTACTCTTTACGTCATATCACGTTACGAGTACATCACACCTTATCACTCTGTTTATGTGATAAGTAATTGAGCTACATAAATTTTTACTTTATTTCTTTAAAAAATAGTTCGTTTTTGATTGATAAGTGAAAACATTTCTTACTGTCATCTATCCCACTTAAGTTTTACATGGACGTTTCTTTATCTTTTTATTTCATTTTTATACATATACTAGCTGCTGCCCGCGACGTCGTCTGCGTGCGTTCACTGCTCGTTCCCCGTAGGTGATAGCGTGATAATATGTAGCCTATGTTCTGACCCGACTTCTTATATTCGTGCCAAATTTAAAGTAAATCCATGCAGTACTTTTTGAGTTTATTCCGGACATACATTGACTTTCCTATCATTTTATTATATGTATAGATTTGGGAAACAAAGAGATATAGGTACATAAAAAAAATGATTCGCATAAAGTCCAGCAAAGTTTCTAACAATCATTAGAATAAATTTGAGGCTCATTTTTAGCAAACCCGAGGCCTTGGCAATTTATTTTTAATTGTTTTCAGCCTAAAAAGTAATTCTTTCTATAAAGATATTGTATACGGACAACTATAAGGCTTAAGATTAATGACTTTACTACTGGAGGCATCTATGTCAAAATTAATGATGGCTACAGTACTCATTTCAAAATTCTTATCTGGCGTAATGTTACAGCAAAGATTGTAAACAAAAATTAAAAAAAAAAAATCACACAAAAAAATTGCGGCACGAAGTTCGCTATGTTAGTTTCTTTTAAGAGCGTGCATAAGGCGAGCAAAAAATCAGATTTCACCCGCGCGCCCGATGAAACAAAATATACACAAAGCCTCGTGTCAGAGTGCGATAGACGATATAGTTTTGAGCGCATTACGAATGTAAAAAACGACAAATATGTTATTTTGTATATAATTCCTAAACTAAAAGTAATTACATTAAATGCCTAAGCATAGCCTTTACTCATATTTAAATGTAATTAATTATCAAATTTTTGTCTTAATGGTCATAACCATATCGAGTATAAATAGAAAAAATATAAAAATTAGAGGTTACTTCGTGATTATATTTTATCGAGGAAATTTCCTTATTTTATGTTTTTGATAAAGGTCAACCCTTGCAAATATCACGTAGTTTGTCATATATTTTTATTTTAAGATTTGGTCTGGAACTTTTCATGTCAAAACAAATAGAAGATGGTAATTTTGCATAATGCGCACTCTTAAATACATTTTTTTAAATACATTTTTTTAAATTTTAAACCTTAATAAATTTGAGGTAAATTTAATACCAACATTGACTTAAGTATAAGAAATCAAATCTATATAATATTAATACGTGAAGCAAAAACTTTGTACCCCTTTTTATGAAAACTGCATGGATGGAGGATTATGAAATTTCGCGCAATTATAGTTTATATAGAGAAGGAGTGCAGAATGCTAATTTTTTTTTTATTATGCATAAAAAACATAAATCAATTTAAAAAACATTACACACCCCACCACGTATTTGACACACACACGAATATATTATACTCTTTTGTTTATTGTTAAAGAAGCCATAGCCTTTGACAACAGACCCTTAATAATGTTCTAAGTTATAATTTAAGTTAATTATGGTTGAATTTCGACCACTGGGCTACCACTAGTTTTTATTGTTGTCTGATGTCTTCGAATAATTTATTAACTTCTTCCTCACAAACGATCATCACGAGTACCAAGTACAAACTTAATTTCTTACAAAAACTGTCAATTTTTAAATATTATTGCAAAAAGTTGTCTGGAAAACGCCTTGTGTGCCAACTTTAAGTGTTAAAACGCCTTTGAACGATTTTTTGTTTGTTGCTGTTTTTTATTTATTTATGGGTCATTCGCTATCAGGTGTACATGATAACAACCGGGACCGACGGCTTAACGTGCTCTCCGTGGCACGGTGGGAAGACCCACAAGGACTGCATAAACACCCAGACCACGGCAAACATCTGTATATCTCATACTCAAACAACACAAAGAACATCAACTCATCAAACATCTGTATATCTCATATCTCATAGTAGGGAATATATCCGCCAACCCGCATTGGAGCAGCGTGGTGGATTAAGCTCCGATCCTTCTCCTACATGGGGAAGAGGCCTATGCCCAACAGTGGGATATTACAGGCTGAATCGTATAGGTCATTGTGCTATTATTATTATTATTGTATTTCTAAAGTGCATGTAGAAAGAACAGAAAATACAATAATAATCCTGAAATCAGATTGACAAGTGACAGTCGAGGCTCGGTGTTTTTTTTTCAATATTTGTTTTCCATTGAACAGTGTTTCATTTGTAAAATTAAAATATTATTGAACGGTCTATAGTAGGAGAAGATTTTATCTTTTACAAATAAAATAATAAATTAACTGTGACACGTGCTCTGTGTATCCAAAATTACAATATAAGCGTATATGCTTAAAGTTTACTTTATAATTTATTAAAAGCAATCTTTGTTTCGCATCTGACCTGGTTAAAAACAACGTTCCCGTAACGGCCGCCAGTCTTATTTTTATTATGGCATTGTTTAGAGCCGTGTCATGTCTTTGAGTAAGTCCGGTCTTTGTCAAGTCGTGTATGTTTACGTGATCATTGGTCTAGAACTCTAGACAATTAAAAATATTGTACGTACACTTTTAAACAAGTTTATGTTACAAATGATAATCCTTCACTAAAATTTATAAATATAATGTTTTGTTGTATATGATTGTGATAGATAAAGCTGAAATAAAAATTAATACCGAATCTGCCTTACATAAATAAGTCATTTTAGATTTGTTTGTGACTCCGATATAAGGTTCCTACTTATTTACTTATTTATATACGCGCGATACCTATATATGTAAGTAGCTGTTTGCATGGACCTTATAAAGAAGTTTTATGGACTATCAAAGGTGTGTTTACATTGAATTAGTAAGAAGAAGGTACACTCAAGATTGTGTTTAATAATAATAAATATACAACAAAAATGTTGTACATGTTGTACATCCATAATACGGGTGGTTTTGAAAAGAGTAGTAAAATATTATATTAAGCAAAAAAGTATAATAAGTTAGGATAAAATCACATAGTCTTATTTAAAACTTCGTAAATTTTATGGGTTGTGGTCATTTAAAAATAAATTAGAATATATACAAGTGTTTTTTTAATTATTATGTATACCTACCCATAGTGGTGTACCTTAGCGGATCATAATCCAGTCCAAAAGCTTACTCCAACTCTTCTCCTATGTGGAGATAGAGGTCTATGCCCAGCTGTGGGATCTTACAGTCGGAATCAGTATCAATGACAACAAGCATTAAAGTTAGCTAATGATTTTGATACAAATGATTTAAAAAGTAATAAAAACACTGATACAGTGTATAATGAAAAACAATTTCTCCATTTAGCTTTTAAAAAAATAAACTACTCGTCAGTTCAAATACAATTCAATAAATTAAAAGCAAACTGGAAAGTCAGTTATACGCTTGTTTCTTCATTGGCCAATACTATACGAACATCATCTATATATCTATTTCACATGGTATGTAGAATGAAGCAAGAGAACTTATTTCAATTCACACAACACGAACTTAAAATTTAAATATCGAATTGCATCTTATTTCTTAACAGCTGAAATAATTATAGTTTACCATAAAATCTCATATTTTTAATATATGCGTACGAAACGGCAGACAACTAGTTAGCACAAATTACAAAATAGACAATTTAAAAAATATACATAATTTAATGTTGCATTGGATTTACGACGTTAGTTAAAAATGTTTTAAAATGTATTTGTTAAGTAATAAAGCTTTCTATTCAGGTCGGTCATCAAGCTCATCTCCATAACAATCTGTATATGGACGTGTACCAACCCACCTATTAGCGTCACTACGAAAAGTACTGCAAAGAACTGCATGTTACGTAACATGAAATTTAATGTCCCAGTGGAATACAGATAACATAACAATGCTAGATATTGTATTTCCATGTAGTCGATTCAATTATTACGAGACGACATTCTATATCTTGCTTGTGTTATTAATAAAACTAATGAGTTTATTTAAATTTGATAATATTATGTATTATTTTTTTGAAGTGAAACTTCTTTTTTTTTTCAATAAGTTTTTTTTTGTATTTTAAATTCTTTTTTTAATTAGTCTTTTTTTAATTCGTTTTACTTATTTATTTTGATTCGCTGGCAATTGACACATTTCATAGCAGCTACATTAATTTTTTAATATCTACATTCTAAAACAATGTTTTGTCCTATCACACACGTTACCTCTTTCACTATTCTCTCTTACTTAATAATTTACAAGATTATACAAAAGCCCCACAAGGAGGACGTCTCACACTGCGTCTTGGCAAATGCAGTGTGGGACGTCCTCCGGCCCGTTGGACCGACGATCTTCGTAAGATTGCTGTCGTAGGCTGGATGAGGATTGCGGAAAACCGGGATGTCTGGCGTGAACTTGGGGAGGCCTATGTCCAGCAGTGGACTGCAATAGGCTGAACTGACTGACTGATACAAAAGCCCGCCTTTTTGTGTAATAAAATAAAACATCGAGTAATAAAGTTTTAAAATAAATAAATATACTAATAAAGACACAACAGTCATATTTATTTCCGATATTTCAATATTTGTCCTACCTGCCGGCAACCTGGATCTCAATCTGCCACCAGAGTAAAATCTTTTTATAGGTATTTTTTAAAGTACTTAAAATGTGTTCGACTTTTTTTCGAAATTTTTGTTTACATATGTTATTGTTTTAAAACAAAAAACACGATCTTAATGTTTTAATATCTTCTTTGTAAAAAATCTTATAGCGGTAAAGGAAACAGACTCATTTTACGAGAGGATATTGATATTTGTGCAAATATTTGTTCCTTGTCTGGGTGTTTGTTCTTGTGGGTCTCTCCGTCGTGATTCGAGAGGTATGTAGGGTTCGTATGATTGTCGTATGTACTAAGAGCAATAATATTTTAAGTAAATCAGAATTTATATTTTTGTCTAGACATTTTTTGTAAAATAACCAGTTTTATGTACTATTTAACCACGCATATAAAATTAAATCAACGTATTTTTATGTCTCAGTGTATGTGTCTGTGTGTACGCAATATTCATATATTCAGTCATATACAAATAACTATACATATTTATCTGTTACATGACCATACCATCACGTGGTCTACTTTTAAAAATTTGCATCCTTATTTAGTCCTACAACCATAACGTTGTTAATATCTACATAGGTACATAAAATATAATGTTTAAGACAATAAAGATTTCACAAGTTTGATAAAAATACAAATATTGAAAAATTCAATGGGTTTAATTTAAATGTAGGTACTTCAAATGGACATATAAATGGACAGCTTGTTGTATTTTATCGTAAAATAGTATTTTTTAAACTTTAGAATATGAAATAAACAAATAAATGAACAAAACATGTGACACATATATGTACCTATGTATTGCAAATAAAAGTGATTCGAATACTTACTATAATTAAATATGCCTTTTTAAAGTCATAAGAGAACAGCTACATTTCTTAAAGCTTGGTATAAAAAGCTAACAAAATGTAAGCAGACAGACAGTAAGTTCATTCATTACCTTTTGTAAAGTTCTTCCGAAAAGAAATTAGTATAACACACTTGAGTGAGATAGCATGAAGTTACTTTAACATTGGTATAAAATGTACACTCACCATTTGTAGGACCTTATGAAGTCAATTAAAGTATCTTTAAAATATATTTTGAACTCCCAATCTGACACGAATAGCGTAAAAGTCGGATAGTTCCGCACTTTTTGAAAAAACTCTGTTTTTAAAGATTTGTTCTTATTATTTTTGTATTCAAATTGTAAGTATATGAAAACATATAGATAATAATTGATCTTCTATAATAGTCGGTTTTTTAAAATTTATTATAAGTAATATTGGTTTTGTATAAATCCTGTTTTATTTGACCTCTTAAGGGGCCGTCTCCACGAGCGAGCGTATCGCCGGCGATAGTATCGTCGAGCCACCTATTTCTATGTTACACTCTATGGAGCCGTCCAGAGCCGTCTCCACGAGCGAGCGTATAGCCGGCGATGCGACGAGTGGCAATAAGCGAGCGTATCGCCGGCGTATCGCCGCGCTCTCGCAGCGACACGCCGGCGTATCGCCGTGAGCGCGCTCTCAAACACAGCGTTTTTAACCAATTTCAAAAAAAGAAGAGGTTACTCAATTCGACCGTATATATTCTTTTTTAATGTATGTTCGGGGATAACTTCGTCGTTTATGAACCGATTTTGATAATTCTTTTTTTGTTGGAAAGGTGATATCCCCAGGGTGGTACCATGATAAGGAAACCAGGATCTGATGATGGAATCCCAGAGAAATCGAGTAGAACTTTCAAAAATCGTAATAGTGACGACTAGTGCGTTTGTTATTTTTTTCATCTACTTCCATTGTATTACTTGTCGATGTAATTGAAGTCGGTTTTTTTCGTTTGCTAGCAAACAATTATTTTAAATATCAGATTCTCGATATATCGATATTTATAAATATATCAATATCGGAGTCTGATGTATTTTTTTATTTTATTTTTATTTTTTATTATTAAGAAATTCGTATCGTATCGAAAAAAAAATCGATATTTTTGAAGTGAAACTTCTTTAGGCGCATGAGGGGTAAAATTTGAGCGACCGGTAACATGGCAGCGTCATGACGATCAGTACTTAGATGGGTGACCGCCTGGGAACACCTCGTGACGTTGACTTTTTGTTTCTTTTTTCAATTAGTTTTTTTTTTGTCTTTTAAATTCGTTTCTTAAATTATTATTTTTTGTCTAATTACGTTTTATTAACTTGTCGATGGAATGGAAGTCCGTTTTTTTTCGTTTGTTAGCAAACACAATTATATTTCATCAGCTTTAAACATAATTTACACAGTTTATTATTCATATAAAGTTTTTCAATAAACAACGCATCGTCAAATCCGTCGCGGACACGCTGCGATACGCTAGCGATACGCGACGATACGCTGGCGATACGCTCGCTCGTGGAGACGGCTCCGACGAGTCGCTGTGGACGCTCCGCGATTCCGTCGCGAGACGCGACGATACGCTGGCGATACGCTCGCTCGCTCGTGGAGACGACCCGACGATAGTTGGGCGTATCGCCGGCGATACGCTCGCTCGTGGAGACGGCCCCTTAAGGTCGGACGGAATACTTGCTTACTATGGCGTATAGTAGCTTAACATTAAAAACGTTTTAGGGGATACTTGCCACATGTTAGATGACAGATTATACCACATGCCTCTCAATCTCAATCAATAACAAAATATTCATAAGAGATCACGTACCAATATAATTTCAACGAAGTTGCGGCGCGGATGTTTTTGCCCATAAGGACATTTGATCTGATTGCTAAAATACAAATATCATTCAACTGAGACTGAGGCTATGATAACAGATTGCATTTGATGTGCAAATAACAGAAATAGCTACAAACCAAATGATGAACGAATATTGTTATAGAACCAAAAATCCACCACTACTAGCGGTGCTCGAGACTTCGTCCACGTGGAATAGTGACTTTACATGTTCAACGTGATTCTTTAAATTAGTATAACTTTTTAATTTATGAACCGATTGACATGAAACAAACACTAAATGTTAAGCTAAGCTTGTTACAATATATTAGTAAAAACTACATCTAAATCGGATAAGCCGTTTCTGAGATTAGCGTGCACAAACGCACAGACAAACAGACAAAAATTCTGACAATCATTGTTTTGGGTGCTATCTGCGTTGATAAAGGTCCTAATAATATTTTTTATCATACATCTTAAATGTACAGATAGCGACCCGTTACATTTTTATTATATGTATTGATGATTAATATAAAAATATTCTCACGGAAATATAAGAATTTGATTTTCGTTTGTGAATACAATTTAAGTCCCTCGAGAAACCACATCGATATTCAATTAAGAAGACGGGCCTACAAATAGCGCGATACAAACGCGCCGTCGACGCGCGTTTGAATCGATACAAACGCCAACAAACTGCTCTGTAGGATAAAAACGCGCCGTCTACGCGCGTGTCACGCGATACAGACGCGATGCAAACGCGCGTATGTCGCGATACAAACCCGCTGTCGCGCGTTTTTAATTTTAACCACGTTTTTAAACGCGCTGTGGACGCGATGCAAACGCGCGTGTGACGAGATACAAACGCGATGCAAACGCGTGTGTGTGTGTATCGATAAAGACGCGCCGTCGATGCGCGTTTGAATCGATACAAACGCCAAGAAACTGCTCTGTAGGATAAAAACGCGCCATCGACGCGCGTGTCACGCGATACAGACGCGATATAAACGCGCGTGTGTCGCGATACAAACGCGATGCAAACGCGTGTGTGCGTGTTTGCATCGCGTCTGACTCGCGTGTGTATCGCGTTTGTATCGATACAAACGCGCGTGGACGGCGCGTTTAAAAAACGTGGTTTGTATAGGCCCTAAATAGGATGACTTTTTCGATATATGACCGAAACGTTGTTGCCCTGATTTTATTGTCTGGAGTAAAATTTTGTATACTCGTATAAGAAAGACTAAGTATACAATTGCACATACATTAGACTTAGTAATTTTAATTATATATTCAAATAATATAAGTGTCTCATAATAAAAAAATAACCTTCCTAATAAATAAATTTAACAGTATAGAACTCATAGAATGCCATTGTTTTAGTTTAATTTTATAAATTTTTAATCTTCCTTATTCAGATTTCATAATTATAATATTATTTTATTAATATAAATTAAGTGGCTTGCGTTCATTTTTTTGTTTATAGTTAAAATTATTTTACATACTAAAATTAATATTTTGATTAAAATGTTAACCTTGTGATTCACTAAAGACTTCTCCGTAGTTATTTTGATATAATGATTTCGTTCCTAGTTGCATAATGTAATAAAATATATTATAAACGTGTATAGCGTTGTGTAATGTATGTAAAATATTAATTAAGACTTGTTTTCATAATTAATTAATTAGAAATATATATTACATAAGTTTTCTATTTATTAAGTAAAAGCATTAATTTTTTAAATTATTGTTTATATACTGGCATTTTAAATACAGGTTTATGTGCTTCTGGTGGTAAATTTCTCTTTTACTAAAGATATGTGTATAAGAACTAGACAAATTCATTATGATGTGTATTTCAACCCTGCTAAAAACCTGTGTGGTTTTATGAAACCACGGTAAAAGTGAAACTTTTTTTCATATTATAGACATTTAACAAAATAAATTTGAAATATGGAATATTATTTAAGGGTATAAAAATAGCCTTATCAATCTTACCGCGCGGCCGACCGTCGCGCGCATGCAACACACAGACGAAAGAGTTTGAGACGATGTAATAAAAGTTTCACTTTAATAAAACAGTAATTAAGCTTTTAAATTGATAATATGCTTACCAAGATTTATAGCCTTTTCTATGAAATAAAGCTAAGTTTTAAAAATAAAATATAAAATACGAATATAATTGGGGCTTTTTAGGTGTATTTTTTACGTTAGCTCTAGGATTACAAATATCATTTTTTATGTAACTCTTGTCTCATAAATTTACAACAGAATAGTGTACGATATTTTCATAGTGTTAAAAATACTTATACGAGTATACAAAATATTATTACTTCGAATTATTAGTGTAAGAAATAGTGAATTTTATTATTACGCATTGAAATAATCCTATATTCTTCCTAGATCAATTTGGAAACCTAGAGAAAATTTTGTGGCTTTACTTTGTATTATGTTTTTAACGTTTTTTTAATTATAAAGCTAGCAAACAAGCGTACGGTCCACCTGTTGGTAACCGGATATCGTAGCTTATGGACGCCTGCAAGTTGCAACACAAGGAGCATTGCAAACACGTTGCCAACCCTATCATTGACACCTCTGGCTGCCTTATTCATCATTGTAACTATTTGAGAGCTATATTATTTTCCTGTGATCTTCAGTAAAGTTGAATTACTTCCCTAGTCGAGCTACTCCAAATTACGAGCAAGAAATTTTCTGCTGCACCCTACCTCAATGAAATATAATGTAGAATTGTAGATAGTCGTATCAAAAATAACTTCAATTGAGTTTGTCAATAAGAATCGAGCTCATCTTTAACTACCGTCTTGCGGTCACGCAGACCGCTGCAGTTTCTATCTGGGAAATTTACACTGTTCCCCGGGTCCCCCATCTTCAGTCTCTCAGCACCTTTTGGGTCAGTAGCACCGACGTCGTAACGGTAGTAGTCGTGACCTAGTGTGTAGTTTAAGTTAGTAATTTGGGTTCAAAGTCGAACAACGTTCTATGTGACTGCACGTCGAAGACTGTGTAACTTTTTTGAACAGTAATGATAATCTAAAAAAACGTGCGGGGTTAAAATGTTTTTTTTTTGGTTTAAAAATAAAAATAATGCTGATACACAACTTTTGGTATTTATTTGTTCAAATATACTTATTTATTTGCAAAAAATTAAAATCAATGTTGTACAAATAATAATATTAATTCTATTAACAAAACAATACAGCGGTATCTGTGACCGCACGTCGGTAATCGGCAAACCATAGATTATACTTATATACTTCGGTAAACGAGTGACAAAAAATGTCTGACAGTGTGCAGTGGCACGACGGTGGTTAAGAAGGACAAGATACGGAGAGGGTAGGCATTACACAAGGCGGAAGTCGGGCTTGCCGTTGTTTTATAGTAATTAATTATAAATTCATTATTTATTTAAATTAAAAATTTATGCGGCTTGGTCAGGTTTGTGTTAAGACGTGAAAAACATTCAAGCATTATAAATATTTATAACAATAGTTTGTGAACAAAGGTAGCAAATGATCTTATCACATGGTAGCGTTGTTATGCAATCAACTTTCTTCTCAAATGTCACAGTTCGAAGTTCGGTCAGGTATTTAGGTGATCTTTATTAATGTTAGCCACGAGTCTGTACTATTAGCTCGTACATACTTGATGCATGAACAACGATAAACAATTTACGTAATCGTTTGGACTCAAATCTAAATATCACATCTTTGATGATTTATAGACAGTATGTATGTTTATAATTTTGACTCCACTTGTATGATTTAATGCGTGTATTATACTTAGCTAGTATAACGTAATTCTGTAAATACCTTACTTTATGTATTACGTTATAAATATAGCCTTGCCGGTATAGTAGATTAATACTGAATGCGTATCAAAATAATATATTGTTAGCATTTACTGACAATTATTACAATATTGGATTTTGTATTGATATTACTTTTATCGTATATTCGCTTTATACCGGAACAGTACAAAGATGTCGCCACCATCTTCCGAATGGTTAATATTTATTTACGATTAGTCAGTCGGTATCTTTATTGTTTAGTTTTACAGGATAGTTACTCAATAAATACTGTTATCGTTTAATTTATGCTTCTACTAATTTTATAAGATGGTTTATGTTGTTTTACTGTAATTATTACTTGTTAATGTATCGAAAGAGCATATAGATGGAGACACCATCTTCCGAATATTTAATACTAATTTTATGATTGGTCACTCGCCGTCTTTGTAAACTATTGGCGGGATTTCTGTCCTATAAATACGATAATTTGTAAGTGAAGAGTCAGTTATTGTTTAATCATTGTGCGACTAGCATTGCTGCTCGATAAGTATAGTATAAGTGATTAGTGTGATAATGTATTTAAGGTAGTTAAAAGTGTGAGTTGTGAATAAATAACTATAGACTTGTAGTGAGAATTAATTATTTCTTTGAGTGTTTTCAGCTGTTGTTCTACATCTCAGAAGTGGGATGAACCCACTTAACTTGTTATTTTGGTGCTATTGATTGTATTTTTTAGTTCAATTTTGATTTCTTTGTTTAAATTCTATTTTTACTGAGTGTGCAAGTAAGTTGCAATATTTCATGGTGATTAGTGGGTACATCGATATTTTAGTTCTTTTCAGCTGTTATGTTACATTCTTATCGGTGTACAAGTGGTTTTTGTTCAGTGTTAGTTTACGTTATTCTATTTACCGGTTATTTGTTGAATTTAGTTCTGTTTTGGGATACGTGGGTAGTTGTGATTCATTTTGCTAACAGATTTTTTTTTTTTTTTCACTATTTGTTTCGATTTAGTTACAATGCCAGATCGTGAGCGAGATCATAGTGTGAGCCGTCGTGGTAGTCTCAAACTGAACGACAGCTTTCTAATCGACAGCGTCAAGATGCATACGTTAACCAAGGTCGTAAGCTGCTCCGTACTTTTGAAGTGAGTTCATTGTTTTTTTTTTTTTTTTGTTAGAAAACAGGCACAATCGACTGGGAGGCTGGATTCCTGTATGCGAGGGCCTTACCGTGTGGTAAGAGTTCTCCCTCACGGTCGCTACGAGATTAAGCTCGTGGCCGGCCGTTACGGGGAATCAACGCAAGCGGCTGCTGAATAGATGATTCCGTGTCAAGGAGAGTGTACACCCGCTGTGTGCTCTGCTATGCTTAATAGTGAGTTATTTGATTTATTTTGGCAGTGAGTTATGACGTGTCGGCATACTCTATCTGTTATTATTATTAAATTATTACGTACGCGTTGTTTTGTAAACAACAAGGCGTTCGCACGTTCGTTTTTTTTTTTTTTAAATAATAATTTGGTTGCTGTGCTAGTTGTACTACAGTACTGTAATTGTAAATACAATATTTCTCATGTTTAGTACGTTCCTCGTGCTATTGTAAATATTATTTAATTATTTACACTTCTTTACATACCAACACAAAGTTACAAAAAAAAAAAAAAAAAAACAAACAATAGTGTCTGTTCGTTTTTAAGAATTGTAAATAGGTAGGATGGTACTGTGTGACAAAGTGGAACTGTGGATAATGATTTGTAAATAAGTTTTACACAATTAAATTGGTAGTTAAGTAATAAGGACTTTTGAATTGCTTAACTTTCAAAGAATAAGTAAAATGTCTCGCGGTAGTGTTTCACCAATTTATAACTTTTTCGAGAAGTCCAGTGAAGGCAATAAAACGGTTTTGTGGAATTTTTTTTTGTAAATACAATCAATGAACTTTTAATTATGCCTATAATAAATAATAATTGTAACTTAAACAACAAGCAATTAATTGACTAAATAATTTTGTAAAAACAGTAAACACTATCACATACCTACTGTCGTTTCCCTTTCTTGCCTAAGTCGTCTTATGAATTATGATGTTAACAGATAGTTTATGTGGACTAATGTGAGACTAGCTTGTTATAATTTGTTAAAAGTAAAAAGTGTATACACAAAATTAAAAGATAAACTTAATAAAGAGGAACGTTGTGGTGTGGTATATAAAATCCCATGTGAATGTAATTTGTGCTATGTAGGACAGACCAAGCAGTTCTTGGAATCTAAAATTAAACAACATAGAAATAATTGCAAAAATGTCAATATTTTGAACGAAATTAAGACAGCTCTTGCGTCACATAATTTTGAGCATCATCACAATTTTGATTTTAATAATGTAGAAATTTTGGGCTATGAAGGGAATTGGCTAAAACGGAACATAAGCGAAATGATATTCATAAAGGTAAATGAGACAGTGAATAAAAGAACGGATACAAACGGTTTAAGTAATTATATAAGGATATTTTAAAAGAATATAAAAGTAGAATTAAATAACAAAACGATTAACTTGGTTTTTTTTTCAAAAATTAATTTAAAAAAAAAATATGTTGAACGTTTAATTATTGTAAGGATTAATAAAGTCTAGAAGTAACGTAATAATAGAATATAATTATATAATATATGTACAAATAAAATTAGTTCTTTCAAAATTAGTATAATTAAAAATAGAATTTTTATAGGTTTAAATATGTAATGGTAACATTATAAAAAAAAAAAAAAAATTTTGGACCTTTCCTTTGTTCAAAATGTAACGAAATTTAGTAATAACAGTAAAATAGAATTAAATTAATACAATATATAATGATCTGTAAGTACAAATGATTAGTGCTTTTGTTGGAATAATTAGATGTTTGAATTTTAATGTATTAGACATACTCTGCATTAATTTTTCGGTTTTGGATTACAGTAACTGCCTGACAAATAATAATGAATATAAGAAATTAATACGTACCTATTGACAAGGTAACATTAAATTTTATAGTATTAACTTATTTGGTTAGGTATTGTAGTAAATAACAGAGAACCTATATTGACTAGTTGTTTTGTGATTAGAGAAAATGACATTATATTTACTTTCTTTGGTTAAAAATTGAGAATGTAATGAATTCTAGAAACAGTTTGATAAAATATAATTATAAAACAATATAATTTAACTACTAGGTTATAATGGTTGGTATAGTGAATCTTTATAGGTATTGGTACAATTAATTGTTCGAAATTTGATGACATATTAAAAAAAAAATATTTTATTGTTTTTTTTGATTATATTAACTGCCTGACAAAGTATTAGACAAGCAATTGATGAAATAATGGATATAATGAATTATAATGTAAATTTTGACAAGGTAATAATTCGTAATATTACCTGAACTTTGTTTGCTACCTTGGTAAAGAAACAATAACCTATAATGATTAAATGTATATTTTTTTAGAATAAATGACGTTCTATGGGGAAAATATCACTTTTTAATGAGTCAAGAGAATACATAATTTTAGATTTTAGAATGCTTTAACAAAAGTATAGTATATTGTCACAATAATAAAAAAATTAAAAAAAATTTTGAATGTATCTGAGAATATAAAGTAATATTATTAAAATTTTCAAACGAAAAAAAAAAATGTCAATTACATCAATTATAAAGGTAATTTACGTTGTTTTATTAGTTTCTTGTTAAATATATGTATAATTGTAGTATAATGACTCTTTCATTGTGTATTAATACAGATGCCTGATGAAGGTCGAATAAAGATCGAAACCTCGCATGATTTATGATTTGATTCTTTGGTTGGCAACCTCGGTCCACTTCCCTACTAAATTTGAACAACAGAGTTGTGGCTTGAGTTTTGCGATACAATTTAATACAGTGCAGCGCGTTGCGAGTGGTTGCTAAGTTGCAAGATAACTGGCGTGTTGTCAGATAAAACGATAATGTCTCCGTTGGTCTCCGCGTTGAGACCGCAGCCAAGTTTTATAATAGCGTGTTGTAATGATAGAAAATAAAATAGCGCGCTAGAAAAATATAGTTAATAGACTATAACGCATCTTTGGTTTATAGCGGATTTGAACACGCAGGGTCATGCCACGGGTTGGCCTCTGACGAGACGTGGTGTGTGTGGCATATGTTTGCGTGGCAAACATTGTCCGTGTTTTATTTGTTATCTTGGGTTTGATTGTCGGACTCTGCCTGCCGGTTGCGGGCCTCGGGCGCCGCCTGACCGGGTGACGGAGCTGCTGACTGTCTTCTGTCTGCGGGCTGCCCTGCCTGCCGGTTGCGGGCCTCGGGCGCCGCCTGACCGGGTGACGCAGCTGCTGACTGCCCTCTGGTTGCGGGCTGCTCTGCCTGCCGGTTGCGGGCCTCGGGCGCCGCCTGACTGGGTGACGCAGCTGCTGACTGCCCTCTGGTTGCGGGCTGCTCTGCCTGCCGGTCGCGGGCCTCGGGCGCCGCCAGACCGGATGACGCAGCCGCTGACTGCCCTCTGTCTGCGGGCTGCTCTGCCTGTCAGTTGTGGGCCTCTGGCGCCGCCTGACTGGGCGACGCAGCTGCTGACTGTCTTCTGTCTGCGGGCTGCTCTGCCTGCCAGTTGCGGGCCTCTGGCGCCGCCTGACTGGGCGACGCAGCTGCTGACTGTCTCCTGTCTGCGGGCTGCTCTGCCTGCCGGTTGCGGGCCTCGAGCGCCGCCTGACTGGGCGACGCAGCTGCTGACTGTCTCCTGTCTGCGGGCTGCTCTGCCTGCCGGTTGTGGGCCTCGGGCGCCGCCTGACTGGGCGACGCAGCTGCTGACTGTCTCCTGTCTGCGGGCTGCTCTGCCTGCCGGTTGCGGGCCTCGGGCGCCGCCTGACTGGGCGACGCAGCTGCTGACTGTCTCCTGTCTGCGGGCTGCTCTGCCTGCCGGTTGCGGGCCTCGGACGCCGCCTGACTGGGCGACGCAGCTGCTGACTGTCTTCTGTCTGCGGGCTGCTCTGCCTGCCGGTTGCGGCGGGTGGAAGCGACCTGTACTGTTGAAATAAGGTGGAAACGGCTTGTGCCTTTGAAATAGTCTTCGCGGTTTCAGGGTAGATGAGACCTGTACCGTATGTGATTGTTTTAAAGGTGGAAGCGACCTGTACTGTTGAAATAAGGTGGAAACGGCTTGTGCCTTTGAAATAGTCTTCGCGGTTTCAGGGTAGATGAGACCTGTACCGTATGTGATTGTTTTAAAGGTGGAAGCGACCTGTACTGTTGAAATAAGGTGGAAACGGCTTGTGCCTTTGAAATAGTCTTCGCGGTTTCAGGGTAGATGAGACCTGTACCGTATGTGATTGTTTTAAAGGTGGAAGCGACCTGTACTGTTGAAATAAGGTGGAAACGGCTTGTGCCTTTGAAATAGTCTTCGCGGTTTCAGGGTAGATGAGACCTGTACCGTATGTGATTGTTTTAAAGGTAGAGGCGACCTGTACTGTTGAAATGAGCTTCACGGTTTCGGGGTAGATGAGACCTGTACCGTATGTAATTGTTGTGTTGAGTTTCACGGTTTCGGGGTAGATGAGACCTGTACCGTATGTAATTATTGTGTTAAGTTTCACGGTTTCGGGGTAGATGAGACCTGTACCGTATGTAATTGTTGTGTTAAGTTTCACGGTTTCGGGGTAGATGAGACCTGTACCGTATGTAATTGTTGTGTTGAGTTTCATGGTTTCAGAGTAGATGAGACCTGTACCGTATGTAATTGTTGTGTTGAGTTTCACGGTTTCAAGGTAGATGAGACCTGTACCGTATGTAATTGTAAACTACCATGATATTTTTTGTTATTGCATTCTTAAGTTATATTTTTTTTTTCTCTAATAATTGTGTTTTGCTATTATTCACGAGGACGTGAATTTTGTGCGGATGGCCGAATGTTAGCATTTACTGACAATTATTACAATATTGGATTTTGTATTGATATTACTTTTATCGTATATTCGCTTTATACCGGAACAGTACAAAGATGTCGCCACCATCTTCCGAATGGTTAATATTTATTTACGATTAGTCAGTCGGTATCTTTATTGTTTAGTTTTACAGGATAGTTACTCAATAAATACTGTTATCGTTTAATTTATGCTTCTACTAATTTTATAAGATGGTTTATGTTGTTTTACTGTAATTATTACTTGTTAATGTATCGAAAGAGCATATAGATGGAGACACCATCTTCCGAATATTTAATACTAATTTTATGATTGGTCACTCGCCGTCTTTGTAAACTATTGGCGGGATTTCTGTCCTATAAATACGATAATTTGTAAGTGAAGAGTCAGTTATTGTTTAATCATTGTGCGACTAGCATTGCTGCTCGATAAGTATAGTATAAGTGATTAGTGTGATAATGTATTTAAGGTAGTTAAAAGTGTGAGTTGTGAATAAATAACTATAGACTTGTAGTGAGAATTAATTATTTCTTTGAGTGTTTTCAGCTGTTGTTCTACAATATATTATAGAATGTTTATCAATTACGGTCCTCTTACTTTGGTCAATGACACTTTTACGTCAACCCGGAATGGAATTACATTTTATTAGCATTTTTGTGTAATAACACGTGGTTCAATAAGTCCCGAGACTAAGTACTAAAAAAAGGTTTTTTTTTATAAAATTAATTTTTATTCATCAACATAGTCTCCTCCAAGAGCGATACAGTCCCTCCAACGCTTTTCTAACTTTTCTATCCCATGTGTATAGAACGATTTGTCTTTGGCTTCAAAATAAGCCTCCGTTGCTGCGATAACTTCACTATTTGAGTCAAATTTCTTACCCTGAAGCATTTTTTGAGGTCTGCAAACAGCAGTAATCGCTGGGGGCCAAGTCTGGCGAATAAGGGGGATGAGGAAGCAATTCGAAGCCCAATTCGTTAATTTTGGCCATCGTTCTCACGGACTTGTGACAAGGCGCGTTGTCCTGGTGAAACACCACTTTCTTTTTGTTCATGTGAGGCCGTTTATCCGCAATTTCGTACTTCAATCGCTCCAATAAGCACATATAATAGTCACTATTTATATTTTGCCCCTTTTCAAGGTAGTCGATGAAAAGTATTCCATGCGCATCCCAAAATATAGATGCCATAACCTTACCGGCCGATTTCTGAGTCTTTGGACGCTTCGGGCGGCTTTCACCAGCCGCTCTCCACTCCGTTGCCTGCCGATTGGATTCCGGAGTGAAATGGTATATCCAGGTTTCATCCATTGTTACATACCGACGTAAAAATCCTTTTTATTATGATTCATCAGCGCCAAACATCGCTCTGAATCATTGATACGTTGTTCCTTTTGATCAGTTGTAAGCAAACGCGGCACCCACTTAGAAAAAAGCTTTTTCATGGCCAAATTTTTATGTAAAATAGTGAAAACACTACCAGCTGAAATCTTCACTATCTCGGCTATCTCTCGCACTTTTACCTTCCGATCTTCCAATACGATTTTGAGGACTTGGTTAATATTTTGTTGAGTCACTGCTTCATTTGGACGACCTGAGCGTTCCCCATCATTGGTGTCCATGCGACTACGTTTGAAGTCGGCATACCACCGACAAATGGTTGCTTTAGAGGGAGCTGATCCTGCATAACATTTTATAAGCCATTGCTGTGCTTCAACGGTATTTTTCCCATTAAAAACAATGTTTTATCAACACGCGAAACTCGTTTTTTTCCATTGTATCGAAATTACAACCGTAGCGTCACTTAAATGTTTCAAAATCAATAATTTTATTGTTCCATTTTTAAAAATTTGACACATATTCTTGTATTGATAGCCAGTACTTTTTAAAAATCAAAATAATTTTTAATATATGCGCCATTTCCAGGTTAGTCTCGGGACTTATTGAACGATCTAGTATATCTACAGAGTCTGTCATTTAAAAAAGAAAAGACTGCCAAAGAGGTGAACATTGTCTTGATTGAGTAGAAAATGAATGTTGTTTTGACCTTGTCTTAGCAATTTTCTTGACAGTGGTTGAAACACTGATTGACTACGGAATATCTTGCTCAAAATTGCTTCAGCCTGTAATATTCCAATGCTGGGCACAGGCCTCTTTCCCCATGTAAGAGAAGGATCAAAGCTTACTCCACCACGCTGCTCCAATGCGGGTTGGCGGATATATTCCCTACTATGAGTAACGATCGCTATCAGGTGTACATGATAAAAACAGGTATGGTGGGGACACCCACAGATTGACTACTAGCTTCCTGATGATTTCCTCTTTTGTATTTTTTGCTTATTCTATATCTATATAAATATGTTCCGAATATAAGTGGCTCGCTTTTCAAATTATCGTGGTAACACTATCCAAAGAAAATTTATTAAAACATTAAAATAGTAGTGTAGAGATACTTATCCTTAGGTACAAATTTTGCTTAGAAATACTGACATAATTAATTCGAGCCAGAACTACTAAAGTTCAAACATGCTAAAGTTGTTACCGACTACACTTAAATGAAATATTATGCCTTGTGGTATTCATTTCAGAAAATCTACAAAGTGTCTCGACAAAACACTCCATTCAGGTAATGATTGTTATTACCTGTGGCAACTCGCCATGATTATAAAACTCACCTTTACATCAGAAATAGTTTTCATTTAACGACTTTTTAGACAAACTGTTATGTTTTCAGAAAGATCAAGCAGTGATTGAGACTATTTCTAATGCTAGTTGAGAAATATTTTCTAGAAAAATTAGAAAATCATCATTCTATGTCAAATCTTGCAATAATATAGGCTTTCAGTCTAAAATTGTTAACGGTGCAGTTGATATCTGAAGTATCTATACTAATATTATAAAGCTGAAGAGTTTGTTTTTTTGTTTGCTTGTACGCGCTAATTTCAGGAACTACTGGTCCGATTTAAAAAGTTCTTTCAGGGTTAGATTGCCCATTTATCGAGAAAGGTTAAAGGTTATATATCATCACGCTAAGACTAATAGGAGCGGAGTACCAATGAAGAATGTTTCAAGATCGGTTTTTTTTTTGTAAGCTTCCGCTGCGTGCGCTGCGTAAATAGTAAAAGTTTCGCAAAAATCATTAGACCGGGAGATAGTGACACAAAATATTTGGTCATTTGTACCAGTATGGCGGTTCGTCAGGGGTCTAATTACGTAAAGGCAAAAAGGAAAATGATGGTCATAGCGCTCGCACCGGCGGCCCAATCGCGTGGGCGTTAATCGAACGCGTCGGATAAATAACGAGTGTCGAACGATTTGTTCCACAAAAATGCTTGTATTTTCAGATAGTCGGAAAAAAAGAAGTAGGCGGTAGCGGAATGCCATACTTCTCGGGTGTGACATATAGCCCGCCATACCGACGTGAATACATTAATTTAAATAAAACAATTTAACCATTTGTACCAGGCTAATTTTTACAAAGCTAATCATCGTCGAGTAGCCATTCACGAAAATCACCTTGCCATACTTTTCCGACAGTTCCTAATGGCCGCCATACCACTGCAAAGGAGTAATTTTTTTATATTTCGCCAAACGATTTGTACCACCCTGAAACTTTTTTTATCAGTTCCCTGTATGATCATAAATAGAAGTCTGATAATGCCATACCTGTGGGAGGTGGCGAATGTGAACAATATTTTTTCAAAATCCTAAGATTTTATTCGTAATTCGAGTTTTTTTTCAAGTATGGCGCCACTTTTTCCCTCTACTACAAGTATGGCAAATATAATAATGGTCACATTGTATCGTATAATTTCCAAAAATCGAAATGCCATACTGGTACAAATCGTCAAATATATTTATTTTTTTTCACCTTTTAGCTCAAGTCATCCGCCCGATGGTTACAATCTGTAATAATTTTTTTTAGGTGCAATTGCATCCAAATGACGAGAATACAATGATGCCATGATGTAAAAAATTACTTTACGTATTTTACAGTCGTATTTTAAAAACGTGTCAAATCAATAAGTATTGCAAGTATGGCAGCACTTTTCCCTCTACTAGAAGTATGGGATAAATAATAACGGTCACATTTTGTCAAATACTTTCCAATAATTCAAATGCAATACTGGTACAAATCGTTTGGCGAAATATAAAAAAAAATTACTCCTTTGCAGTGGTATGGCGGCCATTGGGAACTGTCGGAAAAGTATGGCAAGGTGATTTTCATGAATGGCTACTCGACGATGATTAGCTATGCAAAAATTAGCCTGGTACAAATGGTTGAATTGTTTTATTTAAATTAATGTATTCGCGTCGGTATGGCGGGCTGTAAGTCACACCCGAGAAGTATGGCATTCCGCTACCGCCTACTTCTTTTTTTTCCGACTATCTGAAAATACAAGCATTTTTGTGGAACAAATCGTTCGACACTCGTTATTTATCCGACGCGTTCGATTAACGCCCACGTGATTGGGCCGCCGGTGCGAGCGCTATGATCATCATTTTCCTTTTTGCCTTTACGTAATTAGACCCCTGACGAACCGCCATACTGGTACAAATGACCAAATATTTTGTGTCACTATCTCCCGGTCTACATGTATGACAGAATTGTTCCTACTTCACGCGAAAGTCGCGGGAAGAAGCTAGTTATACATAAGCAGAAGTCTACCAGTACTAACTAGTACTAGTAGTAACTAGAGTGGGTACTTTAATTTACTATTGCTCATAATAGCACAAGTCGTTTATTTTAAATAATTCCATTGATAATTATTAGTGGTGGTTTTTTAATATGCAGTGAGTTTTTTTAAGCTATTGGGTCGCACATCATTAGCTTATAAGTGTACAGGTAGACTTATTACCGCGAAGCGCTATAAATAAATCTTAATATGTATAATGACTGTATTTCATATAAACTAAATTGGTTGTAAAAATTTGATTCGATATGTAATAGCGAATTAAAGATACTAGCGTATTTTTGTATGTGTTTCATAAGTCTCGATAAAAGCAGCTACGCTTTATAGTCGTACCAGTAATAGTAGAGGAGACGTGGAACATCGACCTTCACCGATCTAATAACTCGATGAGACATATTTTTATCAAATACTAGCTGACCCTGCGAACTTCGTACCGCCTCAGTCGATTCTTTAATTTTTAATTTTTTTAATACTTATTTCTGCTATTCGTGACACTGGGTTACTGGTTAGCTATAAAAATTAAAAATATATATTAAAAATATTGACAAATATTGACATTAATATTTATACGATACTGACGTCACTCAATTGCCTTCCCGGAACCCCTCTACTAACACTTAAAACTTATGGTGTGGTTTTAAAGTTCAAATTGGCTTTTAAATATTATTACGAAGCTTTTGTATGGGAATATAGAAAAGTGTTGTTTTAAGACTTTTTCAGGCAATTTTTAAAATTTTTCTCTCCGTATCAACCATCCTCGTACTTCACGAAATGTTATAAAAAAAGAATTAGCGAAATCGGTTCAGTTGATCTCGAGATTTGCGCTTAGCAACACATTCAGTGATTCATTTTTATATACTCGTATATAGAGATAAAGATAAAGATAATTTACAAACAAATATGCCTATGATAACTTGCCTATCGAAAAGTGGTCAAGGCTATTTTTTATTTTTTTTTTGTTTTTGCAGGCAAGCCTATAATATGATTGGTTTTGTAATTACAACATCTCTATGATATCATTTTCGATTCGAACAGATCAATGTAGTATCGAATATAGGTATATATCGACCTACCTGTTCACATCTACTTGCCAGGTAATCATGACCAAAAATAAGTAGGCAGGCCTACCTGGGCATATTCTGTGTGTTAAAAACTATCAATTGAGATAAAACTCATTCGGTTATCATATGAGTGAAGGTGATGAAAAAAATTTAATTAAAATTAATTAAATTAAAAGTAATATGACCATTTTTCGATAGGCAAGTTATCATAAGCATATTTGTTCATAAATTATATTTGATAAAAAATATGTCTCATCGAGTTATCAGATCGGTGAAGGTCGCTCTTCCACGTCTCTTAGACCATAAGATTTGTGTCAGTGATTGTTGAATGTTTACATGTTTGTAAATAAAATGGCATTGCACATCCAATCATTCCGTCACGTGCTTCTTGCCTTGCGGAAGATGACCACGCTAGTATATAAATTAGCTATCTGAAACACAGTTAATTTGGCAATATTTAACTTATGAAGAAAGAGACTTTTTTGTGTTTCAATGTCGACTTTTGTACGTCTTGAGTTTGGGTGGTACAAATTTTTTTTAGTACTAAATATGCCTACACATCATTCATTTATCTGGCTATATATTTCAATGTAGTTTAAAATAATGCATAACAAAAGAAAAAAATAAACGCGCTTAGTCTATATCAACTTTGTTTCGTTTTTTTATCCCTATTAGTTTTTTATAGCTACCGAAAGCTATAGCTCGAGTTTTTGGTGGGCTGGTAGTGCTATTTGTTTAGTGTTGTCGTTTAATCCGAGTGTAGGTCAGGTGCTGTTATTTACCTTTGTAAAGCTATAACTACCTCGATTATGATCACTTAGTCTTGCTTCGCATATTTTTTGTAAATTTTTAGCTTTATTACGAGACTATATAAACAGACAACGTCTTTTTTCTAATCATTAAATTTAGTTTTTTTTAACACCCCAAAGTTGTTTGTCCGAAAAGTCACAATATGGACAAAATATTAGTTAAAATTAAGTAAACTTAATTTTATGGTTTCAGTATTTGTGAAAATATTTATTTATTAATGTAGGTATGTTTTATTTTAATGTCTAGATTGTTACAAGTTGTACCCTGCGCGCGTTGCTACGCTTTTTTTTTTATTTTTTTTTTGGTCGTACCAACTCAGAAACATTTGTAGGCTCATGCACAATACTTTGCTGAAGATGATGACATGATCAAATGCATAGTTTACGATTCTATAAAGGACATACAGACAAACATTCATTTATATATATAGTTGTAAAAAAAAACTTCAAACGAATTTAACGGTGAGAAAAGGTATATATACATATAGTATACCTAAAGTAAATACATAAACGTGTTTACTTTTAAATTAACGTCAAATTGAATGGACGTATACGCAAAAACTTTTTATATGGTATGAAATATGGACAGTAATTTCATTGTAAATCGTCATCATATTATGTAATCATGCCATATTACTATCATATTTATAGCTTGTTCAATAAAAGGTAGTCAATCACCACCAAAAATAGTGTTCAGAGACATGTTGGGTTAGCGTTTACAGTAAAACTTTTTTTTTAATATATAGACTAGCCTTTGACTGCGATCTCGCCTGATGGTAAGTGAAGATGCAGCCTAAGATGGTGGCGCTTGCCTAGAAGATGTCTATTCAAACTTGATTTAAAAAACTGACTAAATAGCAATTCTAATATTCAATTTCCTTTTTTGTAGACTAATACGTCCATTGTATTTAAAGATAAGACTCAACTTATACGACTTAAGTCACTGGGTTTTTAGAAAAGGGGTTTTTAAAAAAGAGTCACACAAATTTAAAATTTTTAAAGTATATTTTTTATACAAAACGGTCACCAAACAAAAGAAAAAAAATAAAACTAAACTAAAAGCGTACTGCTCATCTGATGGCAAGCGATCGCCGTAGCTTAGAGACGCCTGTAACACTAGAAGCTACGCAAACGCGTTGCCGACCCACCAACCGTAACCCACCCCTTACATTCCCCTGGATTATTCCTTACTCACCACAGAAACACAATACTGCTTTAATGCTGTATTATGTTTAGTAGATGTGATCTTCTGTAAGATTGAGGTACTTCCCCATTCGGGCTGATCTAGATTTTGAGCAGGATATCCTGCTGTGTCCTACCTACCTCAATAATAACCTTATTTAGTGTAGAAAACCAAAAATTACAGCGAAATTCTACAGCTCACTTTTTTAACAGATTTAGTTAAATTTTGTATAGAAACAAGATTAAAAAATATGTTCTGTAGTTTTTTTTTTGCCACAGAAAAAATATAATTTGGGGTTATAAGAAGAACATCAAAGAAAGTTGATTAAACTCGAACACGTGTTAATTCTTACAACATTTGATAATGGTTGTGCAAAGTGTCCAAAAATCCAGATAAATAATATAATTGTGTTTGCTCCTGGTTTCCTTATCATGGTACCTAAGTTGGGATTACTCCTTTCCAACAAAAAAAGAATTATCAAAATCAGTTCATAAACGACGAAGTTATCCCCGAAAATACATAAAAAAACATATATATATATATATATATATATATATATATATATATGTATATATGTATAGCTTAAAAGGGTCATCTGAAGCTATCATAGTGAAATAATTGTTCTGTTATTTTATCGTTCATATGGCAAATAAATTACATTTTTTTACATTGTTAAAGAAAAAATGATTTTTAAAAACTCTCGTTTTTCATACGTCTTTATTAAGTACGTAACTAATGTATAATGAAACCTTTATTTTTTATGTTTATTTAAAAAATTAAGCTATCAAACCATATAAAAAAAACCTAGTGCAAGTGTCTTACTGAGTTCGTGCTTGTATTGGCTGTAATCGTCTTGTTATGTAATAAAGTTGACCGTAATGCGGTTCACTGCGGTAACACTCAAGTCTTCGAAGACAACAGACACAATAGGTCTGTATATCTACTTTGCTGTAAAAAAAAATAGACTTCGACGTGTGAAACATCTCCCTTGTATATCGTGAATCGTTGTATATTCGTTTGAAATGATTGATTACTGCAAAAAGTAAAATCCGAGCTAACAATATCTGTGTTTAGTAACGTTTATAGTTTTTGTATGTTTTATTATGTTTACAAAACATTGTAACATAGTGAAGACATAAGAAAATTAGTCACGCGTCAACTCGATCTTAACACAAGACGGAAATTATGTATATGAAACATAATTACAGAAAAACTGTGGAGCCATTGTTACCACGACAGTAACAATAGAATCATCACAAAAATACCCATAAATTAAGATGCATGTACTTAAAATTAAAATATTTACACATATTCATATTATGTAGTTTATCAGGCCATATTTGAACTACATTTTGTACGTATTGTTGCACATTTTGTTGTTGTATTTTTGTAAATAAATGTTATTTCAATGTTCATAATTGTGTTTGCTCGCTAACGAAAAAAAACCGACTTCAATTACATCGACAAGTAATACAACGTAATAAGACGAAAAAATAGTCAAGTAAATACGCGTTATTAAATATTAATCAAAAAGTTGTAATCAGATCTCGATCTAATTTAAACAAGACTACATGACAAGTATTAGCTTTCGATTAAAGTAAGAATCATCAAAATCGGTACACCGAGTAAAAAGTTATGCGGTATAATACAACGTAGGTCGACGAAAAAGTAGTCAAGTAAATACGCATTATTAGATATAACTATAAAAGTACTTGTCAGATCTCAATTAAATTTAAATGGGACCACATGACACGCAATATCTTTCATCATGTGAAATCGGTTCACCCAGTCAAAAGTTCTGAGTTTCCTGTAAGATCCTTCCATAAAAAAACTACAGTCGAATTGAGAACCTCCTCCTTTTTTGGAAGTCGGTTAATAATTAAATATAATTATAATATACTGTTATATAAAAATGATAACAAAATGTTAAAATGTAGTGAAAGATAGTAAAAGCCTGCTCAAAATATGGAACAGGAACCCGACTGGGGTAGTACCTCAACCTTACAGAAGACCACAGCTAAATAATACTGTTTTCAAGCAGTATTGTGTTCCTGTTGGTGAGTAAGGTGGCCAGAGCTCCTGGGGGGGATTGGGGATAGGGACGGCAACGCGCTTGCGATGCTTTTGGAGTTGCGGGCGTCTATAAGCTACGGTAATCGCTTACCATCAAGCGAGCCGTAGGCTTGTTTGCCAACCAGTTATATGTATAAATTACAAAAAGAGTACGGAGCGTGATTACAGAATATTTAATTAATAAAAGTTTGGTATTTTTAAATTCAAAATTGACGAAAAATCCAAATAATCTTAGAAACATTCACAGTAATTACGAAGTGGCTTCATTTTAATTTTATCCATTAAAAATGCGTTCCGTTATTTAGAAAAAAAAACCGGCCAATTACGAGTCGGACTCGCGCACCGAGGGTTCCATACAAACAAAATAATAAAAAATATTTTTATTATATATATGATGTAATTAAAAATTTATGCTTTTCGCATTTTTTTATATATTTGAGTTGATTGAATGAAACGTAAATTGCGGCTTACGAGTTATGACGTAGTAAAAAAAAAAACTACTTACTAGACTCATTCAAACCAATTTTTGGTGGAAGTTTGCTTGGTAATGTACATCATATTTTTTTTTAGTTTTATCATTATCTTGTTTTACAAGTTACAGGGGGGGGGGGGGACACGTTTTACTTTGGAAGTATCTCTCGCGCAAACTATTCAGTTTAGAAAAAAAAGATGATAGAAACCTCAATATAATTTTTGAAGAGCTATCCATAGCTGGGTCCGCGTATGGGTTTGATGAAAAAAAAATTATTTAAGTAATTAATATAGCGTTATGATATCTTTAAATAGTAGAATTTTCATATGTAACGAGGATATGGTTTATGTAATTGGTAATCGCAAACTTCAACGTATAATAACAATTTGGATTTTTGCGCACTATTTCGTAAATTAGGACCCCATTCTAAAACTTTCATTTCTGTCGAAATAACAACTAAACAAAAAATAAAATATAATAAAAAGTCGTTAGTATTCGGCTTACACAATAGAATTATGTTAAACGCTATAAAATCTCGTCGAATCAAATAATATAATAGGCGCCATGTTATGTAAATATTTATTAATTATATTGTAAAAATATGCGTAACGGTGTTATAAAATATTTTATACGTAGCCACCCGCATTTAGTCATGTGATTCGTTATTCAGATAAAATACTAATACTGCAAAGACACACCTCGAAACCTTGATCCGCTTTCTATTATAAAAATAATCGCGCGAAGAAGAATGTGACGCGTGTGGAATGTATATTTTATAATAGTAAAACCAAATCGAATCAAAAGTTTTGATTGGCAAATTAAAGATGTATAAAAATCATATTCGAATTCCAAATAAATTTTTTACTGGCTGTGCCCGCGACTTCGTCGCGTGTAATTTAAGAAAAATGTCGTTGTTCAGTTCCCAGAGTTATAAAATAAATAAATTTCTAAAATAAAATTAGCCTAAGTTACTCCTTATTACATCAGCTATCAGCCAGTGAAAGCCCCATCAAAATCAGTCCATCCGTTTCAGAGATTAGCCGGACCAAACAGACAGACAGACAGACAGACAAAAATTGTAAAAAATGTTATTTTGGTATATGTACCGTGTATACATCCATATGCATTTAGTAAAAAGTGTTTATTTTAATGTTACAAACAAACACTCCAATTATATTTATTTGTATAGATATATAGATTACAAAGATGACAAATAAAGCGTACGGTCCACCTTATGGTAAGCGGCTACCATAGCTTATGAAAGCCTGCAACAGTAGGAACATTGTCTGCGTGTTGCCGACCCTATCCCCAACCCCCCCTGGAAATGTGAAAAGTAGCCAGGGGGCTGCTTCACTCATCACAGGAATACAGCAGTATTTAAGAGTTGAGAGCAGTATTGTTTAGCTGCGATCTTTTGTAAGGGTACTTCCACAGTTGAGCTACTCCCAGTTTTAAGCAAGACGCCGCGTTGGCGTAGCGGTCACAGTACTTGTTTGTGGCTGTTGCGCGGGCGGTTGCGGGTTCGATCCCCGCACACGACAACATTTGTATTGGCCACACAGATGTTTGCCGTGGTCTGGGTATTTGTGCAGTCCTTGTGGGTCTCCCCACCGTGCCTCGGAGAGCACGTTAAGCCGTCGGTCTCGATTGTTATCGTGTACACCTGATAGCGATCGTTATCTACTCAGAGTAGGGAATAAATCCACCAACCCGCATTGGAGCAGCGTGGTGGATTAAGCTCTGATCCTTCTCCTACATGGGGAAAGTGGCCTATGCACAGCAGTGGGATATTACAGGCTGAAGCAATTTTGAGCAAGATATTTCCTGCTGTGCCCCTACCTTAATGAAATGTAAATGTATTTATTTTAATAATCAGTCGATTATTACGAACACTGAATTCATTCCAATGCGGGTTGGCGGATGTATTCCTTACTGTAAGTAACGATCAATAAAATATATAGGAAATAATTTCACATTTTATTTGGTTATCACTTGACGGACAACGTTTGTTTTAGAACCACACAGTTTTAGTACGGGATCCCTAGTACATATTTTTCACCTGATTACTATCAAGCCAATTTTCAAATTTTGAGTAGCTTCATTTTGATGAGACGAATAAAAAATTTCTCTTCGAAAACTCTCGATTGTGGTAGATAATAGAGTTAGCAGGAGATAGAGCAGCAGTGAGCGTAGGACCAGGATAACGTACCACGCAATTTGTATGACAGTATTATTATCAAATTATATAAATACTAGCTTCTGCGCGCGACTTCGTCGGCGTGGACTCCGCTCCTATTGGTCTTAGCGTGATGATACATAGCCTATAGCCTTCCTCGATAAATGGGCTATCTAACACTGAAAGAATTTTTCAAATCGGCCCAGTAGTTCCAGAGATTACCGCGTTCAAACAAACAAACAAACTCTTCAGCTTTATATATTAGTATAGATTAACTAACTAATAGAAATCCCTACCTTTTTGTTTTGACGACATTTTTATTAAATACAATAAAGACAAATTTATTTACTTGTGTAAGTGATGCAACTGAGAATAAAAAATAAATTTTACTATATTAGTCAAAAATACGATTCTCTCAAATACATTTATGATTGATTACATCTAAATACGTCTTTGAACAGTATTCGGAAAGAGTTAGTCTAAATATTTATAGGTTCGCATATTATCTGCGATCAGAATTATTATATTGCATTAATGGGCACAGTGGAATAACACTGTAAACGTTCATTGACTTGGTCATACCTTGTAACAACTAGTTAAAGTTAAAGATTCAACAACACTACTTTCTAAACCAAATTACACGTTCATTCATTGTGTTGTGAAATCGATCCTCAAAGTTGTGGACGAAATAATAATAGAACAAGTCGCTCTCAAACAAATTTGTTTGTTTAGATACTAAGTCAGTTTATTAAATATAATTACACATAGTGTGTACATATAGCAAAATAAGAATATGTAGGTATATAAAGTAAATTAGTTTTTGCCGTTTTTGTGTTATAGTCGCAGCTATAAAAATAATCTTTAAATTGAATCGATAGGTTTACAAGTGAAATTAAAATTTAGTTTCTAAATGTAGGTACATATTTAATAGGTATATTATTTTATATTTAGATAATTATGTTGTCGTTGATATTTGTTGAAGCTATACTCAATACCTTAAAGTTTTTTTTTTGGATTTAAGCTCTATCTATGAATGACGGCTTTATACATACATATATTATACAATATTTGTCAAATAAATTTATCGAGTTTCGTTAATTTTTTCTTTAGATACATTCGTTACGTTGTTGGTTAGATAAACACATTATCTGAGTAAGAAAAACATTACGTTTACAAATTTGGACAGGTTTCATCACTCTAAAAGTTGAGCTTCCCTTCACTACTACAGATTAAGCTTTGAACGCATTAATTAAAGTTTAAGGAATTTTATTGTCCGATATGACCAATTCCCAGCCATAAATAATGCACATCGAACTTTAGAAAGAGACAATCGGCTGAATTCGACTACGTAGCGCGTTCTAGTCCAAGAACCCAGATACCCCAGACCTTCCTTGTTTTCTGATTGACAAAATATATACAATATAGTTGTATAAAGAGCTGTTAATTTGTTTTACGGATTTAAAAATATAATCTAATTAGTGGTTGGCAAAAAATACTGCCGACAGAAGGTCTAGCAGTATGAATTTCATATCTTTTTATAATATTCTATTAATATTAATTATTAACGTAAAATTACATCATCATCATCATCATCACTTCAGCCTATCGCAGTCTACTGCTGGACATAGGCTTCCACAAGTTCGCGCCAAAAATGGCGTGAACTCATGTGTGTTGCTCATAGTCACCACGCTGGGCAGGCAGGTTGGTGACCTGACCGCAGGGCTGGCTTTGTCGCATCGAAGACGCTGCTTCTTCTGACGCGTCTTCGGCCTGCCTACGGCTCGCCTGATGGTAAGCGATTACCGTAGCTTATAGACGCCCGCAACTCCAAAAGCATCGCAAGCGCGTTGCCGTCCCTATCCCCAATCCCCCCTAGGAGCTCTGGTCAGCTTACTTACCAAACAACCCAACACTGCTTGGATACAGTATTATTTAGCAGTGATCTTCTATAAGATACTACCCCAGTCGGGCTGCCCCATATTTTGAGCAGGAAATTTACCGCTGTGCCTTACCTCAGTTCAAGTAACCCAAAAAAGTAATATAATTATTGGGCGCTTTGCGGAAAACATCAAAACTCTATCCCAACACAGATACGCAAATCTATTTAAAATTCTTTGGTAAAATCTCATCTCGTATATTTAATTGAATTGTGGAAAGCGGCGGTCAAACCAAACATTAGCTGTCTATAATGAAACACAAATGGTCTAAGATCCGAGAAGGTAAATCTTCCCTCATCTGTTAATTAGATGAAACAATTTTTTATAGGCTTATTTAAATATTGTGAGTTTATAAAAACAACCTCTGCCACCATAAGCCTGCTGCAAATTTTTTTTTTTTTTTAGCTTTTCCCTCTCATGTTAATTACATGTAGTAAGCTAAAACCGTTAATATTTTACATTATATACCTGACTGTAGTAGGCAGCCATCTCTATGATTGCTACACTTATCTGCAGCCAGGTCAGTAACCTCAGTCAGAGTAACCTGGCTGCAGGTAAGTATAGCAATCGTAGAAATGGCTGCCTACTACAGTCAGGTATATAATGTAAAATATTGACGGTTTTAGCTTACTACGTGTAATTAACATGAGAGGGAAAAGATTTATTAGAAGAAAAAAAAAATTTTTTTTAAGTGTTATTATTTGCAGCAGGCTTATGGTGGCAGAGGTTGTTTTTATAAATTCACAATATTGAAATCAGCCTATAAAAAATTGTTTCATCTTATTAACAGATGAGGGAAGATTTTGTTATATTCCGGATCTTAGACCAAAAATAAAGTTATAAAATTACTATTCCATTACCGTTACCTAGCGCCTAAAAATCAGTTATATGAAACAACAAAATTACTTAATGTTAGACAAATTAACATATGCAATGCGTGCTTTCTAATAATAATATAAAAAAAAAACTCTTGACAAATTCAATTAACTCTAACATACAACGAAAGTAAAGAAAAGTAATCTGTAAACGAAATTAATCTCAAATAATAATTGCTGCAAAATGCAATAAAACAATTTTATAAAGCTGAAAAGTTTATTTGTTTGTTTGTTTAAACGTGCTAATCTCAGGAACTACTGGTTCGAATTGAAAAACTCCTTTTGTGGTGGATAGTCCATTTACCGAGAAAGGCTATATAATATCACGTTTCGACCAAAGGCGTTGAGCATTAATATCAACTGTTACGAAAACGAGAAAAATGTTCTTTTTTTTAGAGCTTCCGTTGCGTGCGCTGCTACGGTTGAATTTACCCGAAAATTATATATGATTCTGTTGATCGCCATTAATTTAAAAAAAAAAAGTCCACAACACCATATTTCTATCTTTTAAGGTTAACTCATTATAACCTTTTTTATGGTAATCAAATTTGTTCTAAAATAATGCATTATTGCGAAGGTGGTTTTGTAGACATTACATTTGTATTGGCCATAGTAGATGTTTGTCGTGGTCTGGGCGTTTATGCTTGTGTATTGTGAGTGTTTCGACACAAAATCTTACTGGGGGCCGTTAAGTTTGAAGCGTTTATTTTATTATTATTATAGACATGATATAAATCCTCATCCAAATAAATAAGTTATCCATCGCAAGTAATTCTCTTACAAAATTGTCCTTGACATTATTTGTTTAAAAATAACTCTGCAACGAATTAATAAACCCAAAAAATGAAAAGGTGATTTTATTGCCTTAATATTATCCAGGCATATGAATCCTTACGAATCAAAAATACTTCAGCAACAGGGCAATTTTATGAAGATAAACTTTGCCTTTTTTATTGTATTTAGTCGTATCGTTTAGGAAATAGCGTTTAGCGTGACCTATGCCTAGCATAATTTACATTATATTATAGAGCGCAAAGATTCTGCACACTGTGGAGGAGAAGTTACAAAAACAATGTGAAACTACTAAAAAGTGAAGTGAAATACTGTGACAACCCTGCCTGTGATTACCTACATAAAACGACATAATTATCGTCTAACTAAAAAGGTTTTGAAGCCACGTATAACATACTCTGTGCAACAACGACGTAAACTCTATGAGGTTATTAAGTAGTTCTTTAAAAAATATTTAACAATAACATGCGATAGTATATTTGTACTATTTTTGATATTATATCCATTATGAGTAAAAGAAAAAATATTTAAGGATAAAAAATAAATTATATTGCATTCATTGATTTATTAATTATAGCCAATAAGATGATAGTAACGATAAGATATTTATTAAAGTGACCTACCTCCCTTACTTAGGAGAGGTCGATCCAAAATCAAATGTTTTTCCCACCTTAAACACGTTGCATGTATTGTATACACGCAATGTTTGTTCTCGTATACCTACTGCGTACGCCCAGAAGCTTAACAAATATAACTAAATATAATATTGACATCTCACAGTGCTCGTGTTTGTTCGCATCATTTTTAATTATTTCTTAACCAATCTCAATACACAGTTAGGTGTCTTATCTAAATTACATACGAAATTCTATTAATTACAACTTCTTTATTAAAAGCCTTGGCCTGTATGAATTGATTCTTTGAGAATCGACGATTGCTGTATGTTTTTATTATTATACTAGCTTCTGCGCGCGACTTCGTCGGCGTGGACTCCGCTCCTATTGGTCTTAGCGTGATGACACATAGCCTATAGCCTTCCTCGATAAATGGTCTATCTAACACTGAAAGAATTTTTCAAATCGGCCCAGTGGTTCCAGAGATTACCGCGTTCAAACAAACAAACAAACAAACAAACAAACAAACAAACAAACAAACAAACAAACTCTTCAGCTTTATATATTAGTATAGATTTCATATGTTTTGCGGATTAGATTGTAGTATTAAACGATCTGCCATATGTTATGCAAGAATGGTGTTCGGTATTCGGTAATATTTACGACGAGGTCGATGTAATTGTTTGAATATTAATAAATATGTAATTTAAAAAAAAACGGAGAAACGAGCAGGCAGGTCAAATGCTGTTAAGTGATGATTCGCGAAAATTTAAAATTGTACTCATAAGCGTTACTTGCTTAGAAAGCGGCAATAATTGAAGATAAGTTTGTCCTGGATCTGGAAACACAACGTACAATGGCACGAAACACACCCAGAACACGACAAAGATTTATATAACATATAGAATGTAATGGTATATATTGGAATCAGACCGGCTCATGCTGGTCTATGAGACAAGTTGGATAGAAATAAAGAAAAGGAAATAAAACTGTAAGCATTTTAGTCACAGTTCAAAGCTACAGTAGTCGCTTTATGCTTATTTTCTGAGTGGTATTACCCTGACCGAAGCCACCACGTATTAACTGTTGTGAATTGGACAAGATAAGTCTAGCATCATTATCACCGGCAATTTAAAATTCGCATAAACTATTCGAAAAAAGTAATAAACATATTATAGTGAAGTTTCGAAAGTAAAATCAATACAGTCAAACGATCAGTGTTTGTTTTAATTAATTTCTATAATATTTAAATATAAAATACAAAGAAAAGAATTCAACGAGTACGTACATGTTCATACCGAAAAGTGATAGCTTTTGCTTATTTTTTGTGATATTAACAAGTATTGTCGGAAATACTGAATGATAATATGATTTTTTTCTGTCATTATTCAGACACAAAATTGTAGTACAACCTATATCTAGACATATTTACAAGTATTCTTGTTTTCCATTTTGCTTATATGAGGTCTAATATGTATATTGTTTAAGGTAGATGTTAGTTTTGATAAACGTGGCTTGCTAGTAAGAAAACAATTACTAAAGATTGGCGATCGGATATGGCTATCATTTCGTTACTAGAAACCACAGGGTGACATTTTATATAAGTCGTTACTTCTAAAATACCTGTTTACTAATGAACAATGTGCGTATTATTTTAACTATTTAGAAGTATATGCGATAAGATTATTCTGTGATATGGCGTTTTTAAGTAACTTCTATTAGATCACCAAGAATTAACCATGCTTTGATCAGAATGCAGAATCTTGTAAATGCTGCATTCTAATACTGTAATAAGGTACCAGAAGCACTGTAAGAGTATCAATTAATTACATTTCGTTTATATAAAAGGAAACTTGCTTATTGATCAAAACAACAACATACCGAATGCCGATTCTTTATAATTATGGTAAAACTAAGACTGACGTTTAGAAAATATTATATAATTGACATGTGTCATTTAACTGAGAAATTACGTGCAACGTTTGAATTATTCAATAATAAACTTTTATTCCTTACATTTTTGATGTTTTACAAACAAAAATTGAATGAATTACTTCCATTTTAGTACACTTGACATTCCACTCTCACTGCATGTTCAAAATTAGTTACATAAAAATATAATTCTGTCAAGTCATTGTTTACAAGCTTGGAAGTTAATATTCTGCAGTACGAGTAGTAGATATATGGACAATATTTTACTGTGATTTATTGTTAGACATCTTTTGATGATGCTGACACCGTATTTTGGTCAGACTGGTCGACACTACAGTAACTGTTTCGTTTTTAAAAGTAGTCGCGTCATGTGTTGTTTACTGTATTTATTACTTAAACATTAGATTTTTTCTAATAACGCTATGTCATCGTAGCTTGCGTTTTTCATGTGTTTTTATGAAAATGCTAGTAATATGTAAGAATATCAATATAAAAAATGTTGTAAATGTTTGAGGTGCTAATAATTAATTTCTCACATACGTAATATTAGGTCCAATGTACCGTCTATCAACTTATCCATCTAGTACTTTTATTACAAGCGATTTAAATTATAACTTTAGTAAGTATCTATAACTGTCGTAATCTATTATTTTAAGTGAATACCGAGACACGAATAATTCTATCTGATCGAGACGCTTACAATTAACTAAAATAAATCCTAAAATTTTTCAATTAATATTTTTTTACAAACGGATTTAACGGACATTAAATATCATTAGCCGGTGGCCAGTGGTGTCGTAAAACAATAATATTACCTTGTAGCAAAAACTTAACGAGTTTGGATATCCAAAAGAAAACCATTAACAGCAGTATAACTTAACTTACATTCCCGAGAACTTCATATTTCGCAAACATAACATAAACAAATCATTATATAAAGATACACGGTGAATCAGGATACATATTAAAAGAAAATAAATATACGAATAGCTGCAAGTCATGTTCTTGCGTAAGCTGACTAGGTCAAATAAAATAGTTTTGTAATTACAAATATTACGCCTATAAATTCAATGTTGTACTGATCACTTCATCTTTTAGAGTGTGGCAGAGGAAACTTTCTAGCGCAAAGAGTAATGTCTATACGATATACATGTTATTGAATATGCTTATTGCTCTTAAAATATCATGTGACATTTTGTGTGTAAGTTTGTTGAATATAATAATTGTGTTTGCTCGCAAACGAAAAGAAAACCGACTTCAATTACATCGACAAGTAACACAACGTAATTAGACGAAAAAATAGTCAAGTAAATACGCGCTATTAAAGATTACTCAAAAAGTTGTAATCAGTTTTCGATCTAATTTAAACAAGACTACAAGACAAGTATTAGCTTTCGATTAAAGTAAGAATCATCGAAATCGGTACACTGAACATTTTTCGTTATTGCATGATCTTAAGTGAGTGTGTAAATAAATTAATATTATGCCCTTTTAATGCATAATCACTTTTATTTTCTTAAGTATCATCTTTATCTTTATAGTATACTAGCTGTGCCCGCGATTTCACCCGCGTTTCTTTGAGGGAAAAAATAGCCTTCCTTCTTCTTAAAGCATAACCTTTCTCTTTAAATAGGCACCTCAGAGGAATTTTTCAATTCAAATCAGTAGTTCTTGAGTTTAGCGCGTTTACACAAACAAACAAACAAACCAACCAACTTTCAGGTTTATAATAACGTAAGTAACCCTGTCTATCTGTCGCGCAATCATGCTAAAACTATATTTAAGTATATTTAAGTAGCTTGATATATATTTTTTCCTTAGTTTACACTAAATACATTTCTGAACGCACGCATAAATATTGTTTTGACAACCAATATAAATTAATCCGTTTGCATTACTGACATTGTTATACATTTTTAAAATCTAAAATACGCCATTACAATATTGTGGATATATGTTGTCGATTCGAAACCTTTATTTAAATACGTTCTTTAATTTTAGGGGAGAGTTTACCACATCGACGGGATGAACATTAAATGTTTGACAGTTACGAAACACGAACATGCTTCCATACAAATTTTCATTCCCACCTTTCAACCCCTTACACCATTTTTTCCGCATTAAAAAGTAGCCTATGTCCTTTCTCAGACTCTAGACTATATGTATACCAAATTTCATTTAAATCTGTTTAGTAGTTTTGGCGTGATTGCACGACAGACATACAGAGTTACTTTCACATTTATAATATTAATATGGATAATATGGATTAATATGGATAGCTCATAGGTCGTAGATATTTTTGTTCATGTACACATGACCTACTAACGATCACATTATTATTAAAGTAAAGTATAGAACATTGCAAAAAAAGTTTATTTGTTTTGAAAGTAAATAAACATATAAAATAATAACTGAAAAAAATAACACTGTTCTAAAACAAACAGCTAATTTTAGATTTAAACTTATTGTTAGCCGTTAGCATTTTTAACTTAACCATTAATTTATATTGATGATGATGTTATAATTTTTTACTGTTTTAGTCTAATGGTCGATTTACATCAGACGAGCGAATGCTCATTTTATCCCCACTATATCAAATTCTTATCAAATTCTTTTAGTGTAAACAGGCGTAGAGCATTTTTTCGGTGTTGTTTATATGAATACGAGTGTTCGAAGATCAAGAAAGAATGCTCTTGTTCTAGCTCTAGCTCCCCTTAAGTGTTCAATTCATATGACTTTTCTAGTGTAGTGGCGATTAAAGTTTATTTTTGGATGTATTTTTTTGTTGTATTTGTATAGAGTAGTTCTTTTTACCATGTCACAGATATCCTATCGAATCATAAATCGGACAGATCAAGCAAAGCGGTTGGAACCAGTTTTTTGATCTAAAATAACCGATAACTATCGCCACTATCTTTTTATATACAAAGCAATTAACAAAATTGCGTACGTACAAAGGACACATGCCAGAAGTGAAACTTCTTTGGCAAACTAATTAAAAAAACCCGAATTTAAAATAGAAAAAAAAAATAGTTGAAAAAAAAAGCCAACGTCACGCGGTGTTCCCAGACGGTCACCCATCCAAGTGCTGACCGTCCCTGACGTTGCCGTATTAACGATCGTTCAAATTTGACCCCTCATGCGCTTAAAGAAGTTTCACTTCAAAAAAGCCAAATGACCGTAAATCGTGCGAAGATTTCATCAAATACAAATTTCACATATATTTATTTTATCTACACGTACATAAGAGTTGGTAAACTTCTTCAATTGTAAAATGTATTATTAAGAAAAATTATTCCTTTTTCACATACCCAAAAAACGTCCAGCCATAAATCGTCAATCCATATTGTATTAATGCTAGCGAATTCGGTCGCTAGCGCTAGTAAAATAGCTGATTCATATGATCTATACAGTAGACAAAATTTTGCGTCATAGTGTCAACGTAATCAATATTTTACCGTATGGTAATACCAAATGAGCGTCTTCGAGTAATAAACTAATGGCAATACTACACAGAATCCTAAAAAAATAACATTTCGGCAAATTGTAATCTGAGTCTGAGTGAGTTGTAAGTAAGTCTGACACGACTGTCCCTCATTTTGTCATAATACGCTGTGTAATATTATAAAGGTTTATAAAATCGTTAAAATTTTCGTTTTGAAAGGATTTATAGAACTTGTTTTAAGAAGTCAATTTCACGTTCAATTCATTATATTGAATGGAATCTATTATTTGTGATGAACACATAAAAGCTCCAACGAGCTACAAGTACAAGAACTTTCACTGGTCACTGGCCTTTGACCTCTCATGTTAAAGATGATCCACCATCTGATGTTAGATCACGCAATTTCCGCACGTCGTATTTCTCACAATAATATACAATTTAGTACGGTGCACACCGAGAGAGTGTTACACAATACCAAAGTACATGTAATGAGAATAGTGACTGTGGTCGTAAGGACTCACTAAATATTTTAATAGCATTATCTTCATTCAAATTGTAATGGAAATAAAGATTAAAAGATAACGATTCTCTCACGGAATAGTTTTACGTTCGGGAAACACTTTTGAAAGGTTTCGTTTTTAACTAAATTCTGATAATTAAGAGATTCTTTAAAATATTTTTAAAATTTAAAATGCATAATAAAATAAACCGGTATAAAACGGTAGGTTTTAATTTGTAAAAAACCAAGTCCGTATCATAAATATACCGTTTCCTACTGTAAATTAAAAAAATAATAATAGGTCATTATTGTCCAATATCACAAGAGTTTATATAATTATATATATATATATCCCTTTATAAAAATAACAGAGGTATTTTTTAAATTCATAAACATGCGGTCATATTTTCAGCGAAACTTTTATTACCAATTATCGTTAATGAACTGTTGTTGCTAGCTACTTACTCTCGAATGTATTCCATCATTCCACGCATACTAGGTTTATTACTGTTGTTATGAAGTATGTATTTAATTATGACATGTAGATATATGTACTCGTAATATTGTCCAATTATTATGTTTCTGCTATATCAAAACAGCAAAATATGAACGACAGCTAAATTTTAAGATAATAGTTTATTATAGACAAAAACGAAACAAAGTTTATTTCTAATGTATTAAGTTTTTAGTCACAAAGTGAATACAATAGTAAATATAATATAGCCTTTTTAATGTTCTCTCGATTAATGTTCTAAAGTTTATCTACCACCACCACCACCACTACAGCAAAGTTTATCTAACTTGTGATAATTTGACAAATGGTCTAAGATCCGGAATATAACAAAATCTTCCCTCATCTGTTAATTAGATGAAACAATTTTTTATAGGCTGATTTCAATATTGTGAATTTATAAAAACAACCTCTGCCACCATAAGCCTGCTGCAAATAATAATAATTAAAAAAAAAAATTTTCTTCTAAAAAATCTTTTCCCTCTCATGTTAATTACATGTAGTAAGCTAAAACCGTTAATATTTTACATTATACACCTGACTGTAGTAGGCAGCCATCTCTATGATTGCTACAATTACCTGCAGCCAGGTCAGTAACCTCAGTCAGCAGTAACCAAAAAATAATATAAATAATAATATAAAAAAAAAAAAAAAAATTGCAGCAGGCTTATGGTGGCAGAGGTTGTTTTTATAAATTCACAATATTGAAATAAGCCTATAAAAAATTGTTTCATCTAATTAGCAGATGAGGGAAGATTTACCTTCTCGGATCTTAGACCAAAATATCATACAGGCCTAAAAAGTTTTTTTTTTTTTAATTTATTTAAGGTAATTTTTTATTATTTATTTCAATATTTTATTTTACTAGTAAATATTATTTGATTGAAATATTATACATATTTACAATTCACAACTTAATAACTAAATATTGACTGATAGTTATGGGGAAATCATTCTACCTAGGTACATTACACATAAAATAATAGAAACGCCTCACTTGAACCAACAGCTAGCAGCATTTTCAACCAGCTTACCTTACTGTGTGCATAATAACGTGTCGTACGTAATATAGGGCAATATAATACAATAAATCGTACATATGAAATTGGCGTTTTGTCGGACTGACTTCTGTCACTTTGATCTCAAATATTTCCTCTTTGGTTAAGAATTCCAAATTCAAATTTATACAGCTATTTACTAATGCATTTGCGTTTCGAAAATCTTAATTCTTTTTTTTCTCTTTTGTTTTTCATCTTCGCGTCAATCAGTTTACAAAACGGAAAACTTGAAATATCGTACGATTACATACGAGTTCCACTGTGGCACCAGTGCTGCAGAAACGGCTCGAAGGGTTAATGATGTGTATGGCTGCGGTGTCGCAAATAAAACACAGTGCGTTTTTGGTTCCAACGTTTCCGTTCTGGAAATTTCGATCTTACACCACATACGTGACATCCACCGTACTTTCGAGGACCTCGCTCCAACAGATTACCATTTTTTTTCGAAATTTGGATAACTTCTTGCTAGGGAAAAATTCAACTCCGATGGGGCAGTCCAAACCACCTTCAAACATTTTATTGATTCTCGTCCGAATGGTTTTTTAGAGTTCCGTACCCAAAGGGTAAAAACGGGATCCTATTACTAAGACTTCGCTGTCTGTCCGTCCGTTACCAGGCTGTATCTCTAAAACGGTGATAGCTAGACAGTTGAAATTTTCCACAAATTACGTATTTCTGTTGCCGCTATAATAACAAATACTAAAAACAAAACAAAATAAATATTAAATCCCTTTACTACTCAAAATAAACATTAAATCCCTTTAATACTCCCACTTTTAGACTCCCATACAACAAACGCGTTTTTTACCCTTTTTTGCTCGATGTCAATAAATTATAACAGGTAGGCACTTGAAATATTCACAAAATACTTAGTTGTATATTCACTTTAATAATAATTAAAAAAAAAATAGTCAATGGTGCGGAACCCTTCGTGCGTGAGTCCGTCTACTTATCTGGTTTTATTAGGGTTCCGTACCCAAAGGGTAAAAACGGGACCCTATTACTAAGACTTCGCTGTCCGTCCGTCCGTCCGTCCGTCCGTCCGTCCGTCCGTCTGTCACCAGGCTGTATCTCAAGAACGGCTATAGCTAGAGAGTTGAAATTTTCACACATTATGTATTTCTGTTGCCGCTATAACAACAAATACTAAAAGCAAAATAAAATAAATATTTAAGGGGGCTCCCATACAACAAACGCGATTTTCTTGCCCTTTTTTGCTCGATATCAATAATGGCAGCAGGTAGGCACTTGAAATATTCACAAAATACTCAGTTGTATTTTTACTTTAATAATAAATAATAAAATTAATATTTAAGGGGGGCTCCCATACAAAAAACGTCATTTTTGCCTATTTTTGCTGTCATACAATAAAAGTGATTTTAGCCGCTTTTTGCCCGTTATTACAATCAATGTACCTAGTCAATGGTACGGAACCCTTCGTGCGCGAGTCTGACTCGCACTTGGCCGATTTTTTTTAGTAAAGGTACCAATGAAAAACCTATAAAATGGCAAAAGTGCATATCTAGATAGGAATAGTACATACATACTTCGATTACTTAAATATATTATACATAAAAAAATCGACTTCATGTTGACAAAATGTTCAGACCATATAAATCGCCAATTTCATATGTAAGGACCTAATATACTAATGACCCAAAAAATATGCCTTAGTTATTAAATTCCTTTTAATATATACTTCAAATTTTTAATATACCTATACTTCAAATTACATAATCCCCTCTATTCCAATATTTATTAGCAAGTAAGAAATCTATAACAGCATCTGAAAATATTGTTTTACAAGTTTTGTGACAGAACTAAGAGTAATGAGCAATGTCCTTGTGTCAGGTCAGTACGCCGCGATGGTGAGAGTTTTAACAACCGGGACCGACGGCTTAACGTGCTCACCGAGGCACGATGGGGAGACCCACAAGGACTACACAAACACCCAGATCATGGCAAATATCTGTATGGCCAATACAAATGATGCAACACCTATAAACTAATATCAGAACTATAAAGAACACATTTAAGCTATATTCAGAACGATGGAAAAATAGACCCGGGGTAGTTTAATTAGTCTTAGCTTTCTGTTGATCTAGATAGCAATCCTATGTGTAAAACAATGATTTTATTACCTAAATTTATAATTTGCTAGAAAAATTGTAGTACCGATATTAGTGATAGGCCCATTATGTTTCTGCAGGAAGTTATTCGAAAGATTTACAATGAAGCAATTTCAGTTTCGGCATGAGTTTTTAGTAGACCACTTGATTTGCATTTAGTTATTGGCTTATGGACCTTACGTAATTTAAGTAGATGATGATTTTGGTGAATTTAGATTTTCAGAAAGCGTTTGACATTGTAGATATTGTTTTGATATTGAGAAGGTATGGAAGCTTGTACTCTTCTCAGCATAAGTTTTATCTAGTTACTTTATAAATCGTACGCACTATGTGTTTATAAGAAAATAAATAAATAAATAGATAAAGTTCAACTTTTTATACTAAATGTCTCTTATTTGCTGACCAATTAAACTCTAATCAAATGTATTTTATAAAGATTATGAATCTTCAAACGAAAAATTTATGATAATATTCAACGTTCTGCATGTTTATGAATAAATACATATACAATACTAGCTGACTTGGCGAACTTCGTACCGCCTTTTTTTTCTTAAATATAATAATTACATATACCAAAATAAAATATAGCCTATCTTTCAAGTTGGATCAAACTGCACACGGTGTGCAAATTTCATTAAAATCGGTTAAGTGGTTTAGGAGTCCATTGAGGACAAACATTGTGACACGAGATTTATATATATTAAGATAATAATGGCAGCATAATGCCATAAAATCCTTAATTAATTTGGACTCAACCCGTGATGAATTCCAGGATTTGTCCTAACGAGTTTTCGCCGGGGCTCGCTGGTCTTGACTGGAGTTAAAAATAGTTCTAATGAACCATGAACAGGTGAGGTGAGGTGAGTTTTGCGTCTTAAACTAATTTTTACTGAAATACGCTACACTACGCCATATAAATCTTGAAAATAGACTTAAGCTGAACCTCAATTCCCTTATAAACCGAATGAGGTGCAATAAGTTACTTGCAATATATCATAATAATATGTTGTTTAATAAATAAATTTTTAGATGGTCAGAATAATTATAATAAATTATATTATAATTTTTTGTAATGTTAATTTTAAAAACGATAAATAAATAAAATAAAAAATAATCAATGTGAATTGCCTGTGCTCATTAAGGGCGCCTTCAAATTAGCCGCGCGGCGGAAGCGCGTCTGCAGCGCTGCTGACGCGCGACGTTGTAAATGTATGTAAATAACAACGCGCGACAGCAGCGCGACAAATTTGAAGGCGCCGCGCTGCTGTCGCGCGTCAGAAGCGCTGCAGACGCGCTGCCGCCGTGCGGCTAATTTGAAGGCGCCCTAACGTGAGCCAGATATGCGAGAAACAAGTCGTGGTGAATGAAGTGATAACATCAAAAACATTTGGTCTAAGAAACGTGGAAGAGCGACCAACACCGATCTGATAACTCGATGAGACATATTTTTTATCAAATATAATTTATAAACAAATATGCCTATGATAACTTGCCTATCGAAAAGTGGTCATAGCTTTTTTTTTTTAGTTTTTGCAGGCATGCGTTTGCATCGCGTCTGTATCGCTAGACACGCGCGTCAAGCGCGCGCGCTACAAAGCGCGCTTTTATTATACATGTGTGCAAAGGTCTACAGGCTGCGTCTGACTCGCGTGTGTGTTCTTCATATAATTTTTTAAAAATCACCACTTATTTCTGTTTTTATTTATTTCGTGCACACCATCTCTAATGTTCAATACCTCCCATCTCAAGATTGGACTACCTAGTAAAAATAATAAATCCTCGTCCATAGTCAAATCGCTACATGAGCTCGCGCGTCACTGTGGCCACCATACGCCTCCGCCGCCGACCGCCTCCGCGCCCGTCACCGCGCAAGCAGTGTGCACGCACCCTGTGCGTCAACGGCGCGTTTTAAAAGCGCGCGTTGACGACGCGCTTTTATCCTACACAGTAATTTGATATCGTTTGTATCGATTAAAACGCGCGTCACCGACGCGTCTGTATCGATACACGCACGTCGACGGCGCGCTTTTATTACACAGGTGTGCAAAGGTCTACAGGCTGCGTCTGACTCGCGTGTGTATCGCGTCTGTATCGCTACAAACGCGCGTCAACGGCGCGTTTAAAAAACGTGGTTTGCATAGGCCTTTAGCCCAAGACTTTTAGAATCGATTTTTCCACATTTCATTTTTAAGTTAGGCGTTTTATTCCCATAGAACAGTTGCTCTTAAGTAATGTTCTATTTATAAGTACCATTTCAACCCACATGAATGCACCCACGTCTGTTATGAAATTTAAAAATTTATATGTTATGTAAAAAAATATTTGACATTCCCGGTATATTGCTACAAGAACATCTTGTACATAATCATTTAAAATTATATTGACTATTAATCATTTATTAACATATTCGATATTCTTACTGTAGCGTATACTTAATAACGTCTAAATAACATTGAATAATATTATTAATCTACGTAAAAGGTTATTAATTATTTTAATTGGTTTTATATATATATTTTTTTAGTTATTTTGATTTACAAAACTCTTCTAGTATGACATTTTATTTATCTTCTTCGCGCCGAGCGTGTGAAGTATTTTGATTTCGTTTTGTATAACCGACGCCTTAAGAATGGAAATTCAAACAAAGATAATGATGCAATTATGTAACATATTTGATGTCCGTACACTAATCTGGATGTATGTGTGTTACTGCTTACTTTTGTATGTTACAATCGACTAGTAATAACTGTCATAAGTCATTTTAATTTTTAGGTCAGTGCGATTTATTCTTAATTTGGAAAGTTATTATTGTGTTGAGTAAACAATAGATTAGGTCAATTAATATAACTATTATAATATACATTTGTGTAATATTTTATAGCTAATAAGCTAGACCGTGAAAGTATGCAGTAAAGTTTTAGTATAGTAAGTTATTAGCAAATAGTTAGCCCGTTAGCGCAGTTTGTAGTGACCCTGTTTACTTTATTCCGGGTTTATGGGTTCGATTCTAAAATCAAAATATAAATTGTCTCTTGTCCTTCGTAACGGTGCACTGAATGCTGGTATACTATTATACGTATATCTTATATAAATAGCGGAAAGTGCTTTAAAAATTCAGTCTCTGGGAAAATATCACGCGTCCATTGTTTTACACGATTTCACTCCCCATCTTTTTAATTCCACTGGCCTTATCAGTATACAATTTACCTTGTAACATGCCACACCTGGCCATAGGATCTTTCCCCATGTAGGCGAAAGGTTGGAGCTAAATCCACAACGCTGCTCCGTTGCGGATATACTTGCAGAGAAACGATTGCTATCAGGTATTTTTTGATAGAACAGAGCGACAGCTTAACGTGCTCTCCAATGCACGGCGGGGAGACCCACAAGGACAGATATCCAAACCGAAAAGAATTATTTGTACAAATACAAATAGATCAAGCAGGAATCGAAACCGCAACCCGTTGGTGTTTATCGGTATAAGGAATAAATTCCAAAAATATGTAGCTATATCAGTCGGCTGTTACCTATAATATAAAAATTAAATTAAAACTCCAAACCTAAAAATTCAATTACAAACAGTCTAAAGCTAAACTAACCTAACTTAATTAAGCAACATACCTACTCGTAGATGAATTTAAAAACAAACTTAAGAAAACAAAAAGGTAGCATAGGTAGGAGCGGTCCCCTAACGCGATGTATTTTTTTTTAGAATTATTAATACTCGTACATACTTAGGTAGCTTAACATTGAGTTTCTTTCATTATTTATTACTTTTTAAAGGGAACTCAGGTTATTGTGTCGGGGGTTATTTTAAATTTTATATTTAATTTTTATTTTATACTTTTTATATGTACCATTCATTTATTTTTATTATTAATTTTGTAAAGTGCATGTGATGCTATTTCATTTGCGACCCTACTTGGGTAAATTTGCTGACATTCGGATTTTCATCCTCATTTTCTCCCCACCACATACATATATTTGCAGATATTGGGTATTTTCCCCCACTTTTACCCTTAGAGTTTTTTCAGGGCTCAACCGATTTTAACTGAAAATATTTTTTTGTAATATGAACGTTATGCGCTTTTATTTAATACCCCACTCGATTATATTTGCAGTTATTCTTCCCCACTTTCACCCCCACAACTTTTAAACGACTCAACCGATTTTCGTCAAACATGTCTAAAAACACTCGCCCGTAACTTACCATTCATACAAAAAAAAAAAACTAAATTGAAATCGCTTCATCCGTTCGCGAGCTACGGTGCCACAGACAGACACACGGACAGACAGACACGTCAAACTTATAACACCCCTCTTTTTGCGTCGGGGGTTAAAAACAAGCATCAGGTTGCTTACTTTAGAAACAGACGACTGTGTGTATATTGAAGATATAATAAAAATTTAAATAAAAGTGAATTCAATTTTTTACGTTGTAATGGTTTAGTGCAATTGTTTGTATTGTAATATTCGATATTAATATGTATTTGTCTTACAATGTAATGTATGCATACACTGAGAATATCTAAATGTATTACTATTAGCATCGCGTATTTACGATGGTCTAAAGCGGCTTATATTATGTAGAAGCTTGAGACATTGCTCCATTCATTTTAGTGCATTTTATTGCAGTTTTATTACAGAATATTTTTGCTTTAAGTGTTTATGTATCTCGTTTGGTGAAAGATTATTTATGCTACAGAAACATCAAGTTGAATTGATTTTTTTTCTTCTAGTTAGTTAATATTTATATAATTTGATGGTCCTACAAATTGCGTGGTGCGTTATCCCGGTCCTACGCTCACTGCTGCTCTATCTCCTGCTAACTCTATTATCTACCACAATCGAGAGTTTTCGAAGAGGAACTTATTGTTCGTCTCATCAAAATGAAGCTACTCCCGGAAAATTAGCTTGATACTAATCAGGTGAAAAATATGTACTAGGGATTCCGTACCATTTCTTGAACTTTTGAGAAATAATTATGGTCCTCGTTATCGTTCCATTTATCGTAGTAGGAAATATCTTTTTTATTGTCTGGTGGTATAGCTGGCTCCAATATCAGTATGTAAGCGAGCTCATTATTCTCGCGTTATTGTAACGAATGTACATAAGATATATCAACCGATACCGTCAGACAAACATCTACTGCAGTCTGCATGTCTTACGAACATCAAGAGAATCCTTTGTTTCATAAAGTTAGAACAATTGCTTCTTCCTGGTTTAAAATATGTTATATGTGAAAGTGTGATGCATCGATAATTCCTTGTAACTGTTCTTGGTTACGTCAGGTGGTGACTTCGCCGACTAAGGAGATGTAGAAGAGGTTAATGCATTTAACACGTTTTATTTATATGTTATGTCTGTGTGTTTGTTGCAAGTGTATTTATCACGGATTGACTCTCATTTGCTTTATGAGAAAATGTATAAAATATCGTGATTTGATGAAGTGTAGTCATAAAATTCAATCAATCTGAAATTTCATTTAAGGGATAGATATGCGTTACCACTTATTTTGTAAGAAGCATACATACGGGGTACTAAATATTGTAAAATCACTTGCTTACATGCTAAAATGGACTTTGTAGTTTTAGGCTTAAGCACTATATCTTATTAAACTTTACTCTCATGAGTATTAAAATGTGATTGCAATCATTTCCATGTTTGCACCATGCGTATAAAACACTTGGCACGAAAACGTTAATTACTGTGATATTGGATGGTCTGAACGTTTGCCATGAGGTGCCTCAAGTAGCATTCGTTGTTTGTTTCTATGTAAAGAAAATATTGTCACAAATACTTCAAAAATGTGTTAGAAATATGCGAAGTCTAAAATTATTGAATCAACATTATTTAAACATTTCTTAATATTTAATGGATTTGTAAACTAAATAGAAGACGCATTCTTTCAATGGTCACAACCACTGCTTTTTTAGTCACATGATTAATAGCCGCATGTGACAAAATTTTGTATGGTTTGGGAACTGTAATTATATTGTGTATGTTTATTGAAGTCATCAATAAAATTTAAATGTAAAACTTGCTACAGGTTGTAAATAAAATATTTATTATGTTGGAAAGTCATTTTAAAGGTTTTTGTCAGGCAAGGTTGGTCGATTTATGTATGTACAAAATATACCTACGTAAACATCATAGTTTCCCGATATTGAATAAAGCTTTAAGCTTTAAAGGAAAACATTTTAAAACACATAAATTAGTACATTTAAGGTAAAAGCACTAATGCTCGACATTGAACTAAAAGATGACATTTTCGAAAAAAATCTTTTGTACTAAGAAAACTAATCATTTATATAACATTGCTCCTGATGTTTAAGACACCTAGTACCATCGATGACACATGCTCAAAAGCCTGTGTACATAGTCAGAAGCAAATTTCAAAATAGCGTTGTTGACAACGAACAATGTAAGCAGGTTAACACGCGGCGCGTAAATCTTAGCGTTTTTATTAAGGCAAGTGACTTTTGAACAGGTATGATTTTGTCTTATATATATTATTATTGGGCTATTGTTGGTTTCGATATTATAAATGTATGAACTTATTGACTTATTAGGACCATTATCTTGTTATTTTGGTTTGTTTTTGTGTAAATTTTAAGTAGTGTTTACTATTAGTACCAGAAATTAATCAAACCCTAAAAGATGACACATGTGTCTTCTACTAGGGTTACATCGAACTGAATTTGTTAGCTTATTTTAATGCAAATTTAGCCTTTATGTTGTAAAAATAAGGTTCTATCTGAGTTTCGTTTGTTTTACACTAGCCTAACTAAAAGAAGACAGTGTCAACTATTAGGGTAAACTAGATGTCAACTATTAGTTTCAAATTAAGGTTCAAGCATGATGCCGCCAATAAAAGGACAGATGTTTAGATACTCCGAAACAGATATGGAAGCAGCCATAGAAGAATGCAGGCGGGGTGTTCCGACAGCTACTGCGACGAAGAAATTTGGTGTTCCGCAGCTAACTCTACTTAACAAAGTTACGGGAAAGGTACCTATTAGACGTAAAATGGGAGGAAGCTATGGTCAAAAAAGCGTCACCCTGACCTTATAACAAGGCAACCACAAAATTTGACAGCCTGAGCCATCTGTAACGGCATCTCAAATAGAAAAAACTGGTTTCAAGAAGTTAGCACTTAGGTATATAAAAGTAATAATCATACAGATATTCTTAATGCGCCTCAGCGACTTTTTAACATGGACAAGACCGCTTTTTTCTTGAACCCCAAAGGAAGTAACGTCCTAGCACCAAAAGGAGAGCGAACTGTGTAAAAAAACATTAACACGGATGAAAAAGAATGTTTTACTGCACTTTTGGGTATCAATGCTGCTGGAGATGTTTTACGTCCAATGGTCATTTTTAAATATGAGAGGATACCACGAGAGTTAAGTTTGTCAGTACCCACATCATGGGGAAATTGGGCGTTCGGATAATGGCTGGATGACTAGAGAGACGTTTTATGAATACATACACATATGACTAGCCCGTTGGCGCAGTTTGTAGTGACCCTGATTTCTGCTCCGGGGGTTGTGGGTTCGATTCCCACCCCGAGTCTGGGCTGTCTGGGTGTAATATACATACATATTTATTTATATATGTATTATATAAGTATGTTTATCGAAAAAAAAAACATCTAGCTAGACCAGTCGGCTGTTACCTATAACACAAGCATTAAGTTGCTTACTTTAGGAACAGACGACCGTGTGTGTATTGTTTAAATATAAAAAATGTAATATTTTTCACAAATGGTTGACATGGATGACAACAAAAATTTCAAGCCCAGTTATACTTTCTATTGGTGGACATACGCCACACCTTTCTTATGCACATTTTGTTCTGAAAATCTAATCTTGTCATGTCTACTATTAGTGCCAATTGATGTCTATTGTTGGTGGATTTGATTTTCGATGCTGTCATCTTTTAGTATCTACGGCAAACCTAAGAAGAATGTAATTTTTAGTTACAAATACGACAGTTTTAAAATATTTTATATGAAAAAGATAATTTCGAAATGTTACTCTCAACAGTAAAAAAAATTGTAACTGTAAATTTTTAAAAACACATTTGATTTTTGACAATGAAGTTTGATTTGTCCTTAAAGTGTCCAGCATTAGTGCTTTTACCTTACATATAACGTAAATTTTTTGCATCATTGTGTCTTTTTTATTGTTTCAATGCTTTTTTAACCATACATTACATTTTCTTTAATATTTGTATTATAACTGAAATACAAATTTTACCAATTCGGCTTCAGACACTACCATTATTTTATGTTTATATATTCTGGCTGAAGTAAGTTGAATTTTTCTTTTGTTCGCTAATACATAATTATTATTGCTTGATATAATTGTACCTAGCCTGTCTTATTTTTATGGCACATAATTTAGCAGATTTATGTTTTGATATTGCTTTAGTAGCATGCAGTTTTTTTCGCGATATTTCTTATTACATTCGAGTAGAAGAAAAATTAAAAAAAATGACTGACTTTTGTCATCCAATGCCAAACGATAAATTGAAACGGATGGTTCTTTTGAACCATCCGTTTCAATTTAACGTTTGGCTCATTTAAAAAAAAAGAAATAAACGCAGTATATTATTTTTTAATTGTAACACAAACCACATAAGCTTGTCATACAACGTAGACAGTTATTTTTGAAATTAGTATTTTACTCATTTTCCTTAAAAATATTGTCTAAAATTTGCTTATTATTATATTTTTTAATAAACTTATTCTTCTAATGCATGTCGCAATTTGTATGCTATTACCTGTGTTAGTTAAGAAAAGCACTAAATGTAAGTAAATTTTCTCTTTCTTTTGTTTACGTCAGTTCAACGTAACTCGACATCGTGTCTATGTCACATACCTTGCATGTTAACATCAAGTTTAGATCACACTTGCAAAACTTACGCATAGCAAGTGTCGCATTACTTTTACCTTTGTGGACTAACTGTAAATAGTGTTGCGTTGCATCTATCTAAATCTCTATCCTTAACACTTAAGTCACACATTTGGTTTCCTGATCAGATTATAACGATCGATTACCCAGTTGTGTGAACTTAATGCGAAGTTATTTGTGTGGCGATATATACATATTTTGCAAATAATTGTATGCAGTATTTACCTACTATATTGTTGGGCTCTCAAACCCAATATAAATCTGAGTGATACACCTTTTTGGGGCACATCACAGTTGCAGACATTGCTTACATATTTTTGTGATTATTAGGTATTTTTTAATTTTTTTTTCTTTAATTTTTTAATTACATTGTTCTTTCTTATTTTTTTTTGTTTTTTTTGCTCGCACTTTTTTAGACTAGAATAGAATACTTTGTTTTTTTTCCTCTTTTTAATTTAGTATTGTTTTTTTATTAATATTTTTTATTGAACTGTATTTAGATATTTTTTTTTGTTGTTTTTTTTTGTATAAATTTTTAGCTGTTAAGTCTGCAATTTCATGATGTCCCAAATAAATATGTATTTTTTTCTTTCTTTCTATAAACTATTAACCGATATATGAATCGTAAGTATGTGGATTGTCCAATGCGATATTTTAGCACAGGTTTTAATTGTTGTACTGTTTTTTATAGTTTGTTTTATACTTCAATGATGAGTTAATTTGTCATTAGATAAATATTTATTGTTAGTATAAGTTTCGAAACAACTGTTTAAAGTGTATTGCATGCTGAGTTAGCCTCTTAGATTGAGTATTTGTTGGTGTGTTGGTGTGGATTTGTATGCAAATTATGTCTACGTTTATACTACTTTACACGAAGAAAAATATAATATAAAATATATGTCGGTGAAGCAAGAAAAATTATTGTGGCTGATATATGAAATGAGTATAAGAAAAAAACTAACGCAACAGAAAAGTTTTTTTTTTCAAAATTAAATACAGACAATGAACAGTTTGGCTGCTTATTATGAAGTTTGTTTGCAATTAGCCAAAGCTAAAAAACCATTCAGCGATGGAGTTTTTATAAAACAATGCGCAGTTACTATGGCTCATCGCTTCATGCGGCCGAAATTCGGGGACAAATTTGAATCTGTAGCTTATCTCACCAAACAGTTGCGCGACGAATAGATGATATGGGCGAATATATTATTTCGAAAAAATGTATATGATTACATTGTAAAATGTGAATATTATTCATTATGTTTGGATAAAAGTACCAATCAGACCGATATCGGTCAATTAATAATTTTTATTCACTGCATTTCAAAAAAAAATCTATCGAATTAACGAAGGACCAATAAACGTATAAAGAAATAATTTTTTCACTAGAATAGTGAAAAAAAAATCTGCGGCCCTCCAGCTTTAGTATTTTTAATAAGCCCGTGAAGGTATGAAGTTTGGACAGCCCTGCTTTAGACCACACGCCTGAGGTAAAACTTACAAAAGGTAACTCTCTCTCTTTCTTTCTTCACTTACTTATAACTCCTTCTCAACTTCTGTTCGCCTCGCTCGCTCACAATTTTTGTAACGCTCTTGTCACGCTTTCACCAGCTCACTGCCCACGTCAAGCGTGAGTAAAGAAGTTTTAATTAAAAAATGTTTCTTCTTAGGCTTAATAAATACTTTCACAAACACGTACACATACATAGATACGCTTGATTATTTGATGGGGCGTGTTATGTTAGCATAAACATCTATAGTAACTAAACACGCTGGCGTAATCACGCGGGGAATAAACTGTTTATCTACTATTTAGCTCCGATCATAGTAAAAATTGATTTCAACCTAAGTTCCTTCCAACGAGTCTTCTCTAAACTCCTCTGAGGAGTTTTTACTCTCACATTTGATATTTTATTAATATCATTCGCTAGAAATTATATTATTAATCAAACTACCAATTCTCGACTATTAATTAAATTAGAAATTATTGATTACGATTACGAAACCCTCTAAGAGCTAAAAAGAAAAGTTTGTAACGAAGCTTGAATAATTAGGTATTGCAAAACGTTTACGAGTACCTACATACAAAAATATTAGGTCTGTATAGTGAGGCATATTTTTATATCGTTCGGCGTCGTTATTTACAGATTTCTAAGAGGATGTCAATCTTATTAATATTCAATAATACAAATGGGAAATTGAAAAGTCTTTATCAGCCATAGAGGTAAAATGTAGGGGAAGACCGGGAGAGTTGAACCGCTTTTTGTTTAAAGTATCGTATTTTCTTATAAATGAGGCTTGGTGATTCAATTGTAATAATAAACAGTAGCTTATTTATTTAGGTTTACTTATGCATAGTTACTTTTTCGATATTATAGTACTGAAATATGTTATATATGTTTGAATGAAAAATGGGATTTGAGTCAACTCTCCCCACCCTTAGGGACACTTGAACCGGGGTCTGGGGAGAGTTGAACATTGCTTTTTAAAGGGGAAAATAAAAACATTTTGCAGCTTAAATCACAAATATTTTACAAAGACAAGCTAGTATCTTCAGGTGTTCTTAAACTCACTTCTGGATTTCTGGAAAGAAAACCACGAAACCAATCTTTTCCAGCAGCATTGTTTGTTGCCTTGCTAGCAGTATACTTTTTAATTCGCCTCTGTGAATTGAAAAGCCAATTGCAATGCTTGTTTTCTAGTCAGACCGTAATGCATTTTACTGCATGATAAATATTCAACTAGAAGTTTTTCTTCAAAGAGTACATATTTGTGACTTTTTATACTGTTTTTTTTTCGTTCAACTTATAACGTCTTAGTGTACTTCTATCGATTCCATAGTTAATAGATGGTTTTCTTAAATATACACCACCCTCCTTTACCTAACGGATAGCGTTTTCTAATTCTGTGATTGTATGTTCTTTTCTTTTGCATGTTTTTTCAGAAGGCTTGTAACGAACAGGCATTTTTCATGCAATTAACCCGTGAGATAAAATAAGATTAAACATTAAAAAAACAAACCAAATATAAATAGGACTCGCGTATTAAGGTTTCCGAATTGTTTTTAAATTTAGTCAAAAAGTTTAAATCTTTACATCTATACAATAAAACTCGAAATATCCTCATACAAACACTATAGAGGGAGACACGAACCACTGAGCATATCTCCCGCACCCGCGGTGGTGCAAGTCTCCCGCATATACTACTTTGACATTAAATTTTACTGACAGAAAAAACAATCAATCTCAGCGAAAAAACACTTAGCACACGTTAAACTGCAATAATCAGGCAGTACAATACTAATAACGCACAATATGTACCTCTATAAACACGGCCGCAATCTTAAAACTACATAAATTAATAAAATTTACTCCGCCGTACCAAAAACAACTTTCCGAATCTGAGAGCCAAACAAACCGGCCATTGTTAAAAAATGACAGTGTGCTGGTTATTGGCCACCAGCGCTCTATCAATGACCGTCTTGGCGTTTCGTTAGTGCGTAATTTAAGTTGAGTTTTAAAAGATGGTTCAACTCTCCCACCTGAGCAAGTCTCCCGGTTTTCCCCTATATTATATGAGTTACAAATAAAAAACATAAGAATTTTTAAACATATATGTACATGTACATACATAAATATTATTACATATATGTATTTTATTAATGTATATGTTACTGTAAATGCACGAATTATGGTGAATCCTAAGATTTAAGAGTAAAACCTAAGATTTACCAACTCTTAATGGTATAAGCCCGAACGATTTTGCGATTCGCACTTTTATATTATGTACTTACTTACTTCCAGTGGCGCTACAACCCTTTGTGGGTCTTGGCCTCCTCCACGATTTTCCTCCACATGTCACGATCTCTGGCGACCCTCCTCCAGTTCTTCGCCGAGGTCGTTGGTTTTGAGACAGTACGGATTTATTATTCGTGTTAGATTTCGGAACCGGAATCCTTTTTACCCTCGTAGAGTGGTTAGCACTACGAAGGACCCTCCTCTTTTACCCGGGCTTGGGACCGGCAGTGCCACCGAAGTGACCCCTTTATTATTATATAACATATTATGTGCTACGCATTAATTTACTGTGAAAAAAAGTTGAGGAAGCAAGGAATTGGAAAACTAAATTTTTTTAAAAGTAATTTTTTTGCAAGTCATATCTTATGAGAAACTCCAAGTATAGTCGCTTGATGTAATTGCACTGATAGTACCTATTTATATCTCAGTTTCGTATGCTATTACAGGTTGTGATGTTGAACAACTATAACAATAATTTTACTACAGCAAGATGGCTAAAATATGGATGTAGAATAAGGATTAGAGCTCAATTCACCGCGCTGCTCCAATGCGGGTTGGCGGATACTATGAGTAACGATCACTATCAGATGTACATGATAACAACTGGGACCGACGGCTTAGCGTGCTCTCCGAGGCACGGTGGGGTGACCCACAAGAAGTGCACAAACACCCAGACTACAGGCAAACATGTGTGTGGGGATCGAACCCGCAACCTCCAGCGCAACAGCCAGACTTCAGTTAATAAATATTTTATGGATTTACGTAGTCCAACATGGTTTTGCAAAGTTTTGTGATGCATACAACAAATATGAAATAATGTACATTTCTAATCTCATTTTCTAGTTTCTATGTAGGTACAGTACGTCGTATATAATGTTCCGGTTAAGAGTTTTCTGTACTATGATATGTGGTTACGGTGTTTTCCTTTTCCTGTTTATACTTGTTTTACAAAAGACGGTTTGAAAACCGCACGAAAGTAATACCTATTAAACACTTAGTATAAGTATTTTGTTATTTGCGTGACTTAGATTTGTGGAAAGTTACGTTACACATAAATGATTAAAAATATTAATATACTAGCTGTGCTTCGAGGTTTTACCCGCGTTGATTTGAGTATAAAATAGCCTTCCTTCTTCTTAAAGCATAACCTTTCTCTTTAAATAGGTTTTCAACCTCAGAGGAATTTTTCAATTCGAATCAGTAGCACCTAGTTGAAATTAGCGCGTTTAAACAAACCAAAAAAAAAAAAACTAACAAACCAACTATCAGGCTTACAATATTAGTATAAAAATAATTATATAATATACTGACTTTGACTGGATTGACAGAATAATCTGGAATGCTTCAATGAGACCAAAAAAATTAACGTTTTTTTATTTTTATTTAATTCATTTGTACATTATTTGAAGTCGTTTAAGGTGTGATTAATTATGTTACAGACCAAACTAAATTAGGTACTGTGAAACTGATTTTAATATAATTAAAACAAAACAAAAGCAAAAACTTTGTACCCCTTTTTACGAAAATTGCGCGGACGGAGGAGTATAAAATTTCATCATAGTTTATATAGAGAAGGAGTGCAGAATGCAAATATTTTTTTTAAATTATGCATAAAAATATAATAAATCAATAAAAAAAACCATTACACAAACTACCATGTATTTGACACACACACGCATATGTTATATACTCTTTTGTTTTGAAAAATTTAAAAAAAGGTTCGTTATTTTCATAGTTTTTGGTTTTCTTTAAGTTGAATTTTTATATTATGGTCGAATTTCGACCTCTGGGCGACCACTAGTTATTATAAATTGATCAATGAATTGTTATGAACACTGTTAAATTGAAGCTTTTGGAGCTTTTGGATGTATTTATGTGGAATTAATATGTTGTTATAATACAATTTTTTTTTCGTAATATATGTAACAAACCGGACATGACTACCTATTTAGTATTCGCCTTAAATGTAGTAGATATAAATAATAAAATCAAATGTAATAGTAAAATGATATTATTGGTAACATTTATAGTTAAAACGACAAAAAAGAATCTAACGTATTCATCGTTGTCTATGTGTATGGTGGTTTTTTTTTTCTTAAATACATTTATTTTATGTAAATTTACTCGCAGGGTCAGTCATAATGTTTAGCGATTATCAAATTCGTCTGTCAACAAAACCAAATTTGTATAGATTTAGTAAAGTATTCGATAAGTCGTATGATAATTTTTCGATATTTCTAAAGACTGACAAAATATTTCGGCTTGCCCCCTTCCTAGCTTGTGTACTGTGATTGGTCTGTTAGTGTTTACTTAAATTAAACGTGTTATTGCACTCTACAGTAGCGCAATTATCGGCTTCTGTAAAGTCCAACGGCTAGGGTGGTTGTGAAACTATTCACAATATGAATTTAAACAGAGTCCGTAGTGGTTATTCATCGCGTTACGTCTATTTGAACATGTGAACTTGACCCGTTTACGCCAACTATTTGCATTTTGTATTCAAAGTCGTAGCGCTTACATTAAATTCCTACTATTTTTATGTGTCACACGTAGACAATCTATTTATTGTCAATAGTACGCATATTAGTAGTTGATAGGGGTTAGTTACACTATAATAGACTAATTGATGTATAATAAAATTAATATTAAAATATAATTTCGATTTTACGTGTTTACTATAAGATTTGAAATCATATTATTTTCAATATTTTATATTTTTTTAATTTTTATTTAAGTTATATCATTTAGTAATAACCCAATTTTTAGAATAAAAATATAATGGTGTCTTAGTTTGACATTTTTAGCTTGTTGTCTATGTTGCTTTGCATACTAAAATTTTAAAATAATCCTCAAAGATTTTTATATTTCAAAGTAATTAATAATATTTTATCGTTCTTTAATCGGTACCACATCTATCGAGGTAATAGTACATTAGTATGCGGCGCCAGTTAACAATTAATTGAATATTAATTAGTATAAGTTGGTTACATTAGATAATATTTTAACCCCGATTGCGAATGCGTCGATAATAGAAAACAAATTGTGAAATTGTCTAAACACTTTCATTTGTTAGCTCTTAATTAATAACTGTTAACAATATATTTTTCAACAGATTCTGTATAAAATAATATAAGGGTTACATGAATATAAATGATTTTAAGAACGTAATTCATGTTATTTATACTACAAATATCCTTTTTGAGTTTTTGAAGTTACTAAATATTTCATTTATACGGTCACCGTAACTACATATAAAATTAAGTATAGCCTGAGTAAAGTCACGTTTGAACCTGAGGTTTCTTCTCAAGTCACGATTGAGAAAACTGCGTCACGAGCAGTCCTGAGCGCAGGAGTCGGTAACATGTGAGAGAGGGGCTTGTTGATAAATAGACATGCACGGTCGTCATGGAGGCAGTCGCGGCAGCGTAAACCTCGCTTTCAAAATGAGGACGCTGGCGATCACGGTGGGTGATATATGTATTAGTGATGTGTTGTGATTTTTATCGATATAATAATAATAACAAGTGTTCAATTTCGTATAGTAAAAAGCTTATATTTAATTCAGTCTTTTATAAAAGAAAAATTTGAAAAAGTGAAAATTGTAGATACATATTTGATATACAATTTTGAGATAATATAAATTTTATAGAAAATTTGTTTAAAATGTTAAAATAAAAAGTCTTAAATGCTTTTATATACGTTTTAACATAATATATAAAGTAAAGCTACGTACGTATGATAGTTAGCGAATTTTAATAAATATAATCTAACTAAAATCAACGCGAAAGTGGTTTATTTTTGGTTCGTGATATAAGATGTCAACTAGGTTTTCGTATAAAAATTGTACTGATTATTTGTTTGAAAATGAGAATATATTGTCTTTTCCAAGAATATGAAACACAATATACTAAAAAAGTAACATATGGCACATACTCGTATATATTACAATAACAATTTCTTAATTTTAATCTTATTTTCAGTTATGTTTGGCGCTTACCGCTGTGGCTTCAATAGCCATTCCACTGAAAGAAACAGCTGAAAATGCAGAAATTTCAAGGGACAAACGTTCACCAGGCTGGCATTCAGAACCAGAAGGAGTGTGGGAAAAAAAGCTTGTTTGGAAAGAGGATTGGAAACAGATATGGAAAACTGAAAAAAAACTTATTTGGAAAACAGAATGGAAAAAAGAAAAAGTTCCTGCTTGGAAAACCGAAAAAGTTCAACAATGGAAAGAAGAGCAAGTACCAGCTTGGAAAGTGATACAAAAACCCATATGGAAAGAAGTGCAAGTGCCTATATGGAAGGAGGTTCAAGTACCTGATTGGAAGAAAGTATGGAAACCCGTGTGGAAGGAAATACAAGTACCCGTTGACAAAACTGTACAAGTACCAGAATGGAAACAAAACTTTGTACCCGAATGGGTTAAAGAGGGTGTTCCTGGTGAAAAGTATTTAGGAAAAGATGACCATGGATGGGAATACACCAGTCATGATCTGTGGAGAAAAAAGTTAGTCTGGAAACCAGTATGGAAAAAAGTCTGGAAAACAGTGCACAAGCAGGAGTGGGTAACTGATAAGAAGCTTGAATGGAAAGAAGAGTGGAAACAAATTTGGAGAACAGAAAAGAAACAAGCGTGGGTAACTGAAAAGAAACAAGAATGGGTAGAAGAAAAAGTGCAAATTTGGAAGACCATTAAAAAAGAAGTCTGGGTGCCAGTGAAAAAAGAAATATGGATAGAGAAATGGAAGCAAATTCAAGTTCCAGTATGGAAAACAATAGAAGTCCCAGCGTGGAAAAAAGTATGGAAACCAGTTTGGCAAAAAGTTTGGGTACCAGTACACCATGAGCACCACGAACACCACGAACACCATGGATGGGATTAATAGGTAGATTTTGTGTTATTATTTTGTACATATAGAGATATTTACAACGTAGTCATTTGTTACTTATTTGTTACCATATACGAGTAAACCCAAGATATGTTGAGCTTTGTAAATAATATATTTTAAAATGTTCACTGAATGGTGCTGGTAAGTGTTTGCCGAAAAACTTAGGCGTACGCGAAGGCGAATGCTTTTTTATTGGCGATTGTACAAAATTAAAAATTTCGCTTGCGAATGTTTGGCTTTGCGTGCGCCTCAGATGACCTTTAACAAATTTGTTACTTAAAATTTCATTACAAAAAAAATAATAGTTCACTTCCTAATACAAATAAATTGTATATTTAAATAATAATTTACCATTTTAAAGCAGTTACAGATAGTAATCTTTTTAAAATAATTAACTACGAATTAATTAACAACTTCAAAAAAAAACTTTTAAATATTTGCATTCTCATAATAATTTGTTGTGTTTAGACAAAATAAAGTTTACACTTTATATTGTTTTAAATAATTCAAGTTGAGTATTAAAAGAGTTTTAAGTATTTAGTTGTTTTTTTTCAATATGTTAATATTTTCCATTATATAGTTTCTTTTTTAAGTGAGAATTTACGAATATACTTCGTACTGAAAAAATTAAATTTTCTAAAAGGAAGTTAACTATTAGAGTCAATATACTAATTGTAAATTTCAAAACTTGAAGTTGTTACAATTTTTTGTTCAAACTACTGTTAATTGTTTTTATTTACTTTAATTTCTTGTTCGCAATACGTACACGGCGTATTTTAGCACCTTGAATGACAAAAGTACAACTGTTTGTTTATTTTATATACTGTATAAATGAAATATGATTAATAAATATAAATAAATCAAAATAGCATTTTCATTTCCAGTTTTATTTATATCTTTTTACTATTACTAAGTAAGCATTCCATGCTACAATTAAAAATACTTTTTCATTTGTAAACTCATTTATTTTAATGTCATTTTTTATTTATGTGGTTCAACATAATTTTCTTATTAATTTTTTATTTAACTTAGTATTTCATCAAGCAGATTAGAAAGCTGGATCCTGGATGTAAATGTTCTATAAAATATCAGATTACGACTTATAGAGTAAAGTAACAGTAGTAATAAATGTCATTGAGAAAAAATCTTAAGTTAGCTTTATTAAATTAATATAATTTTTCATTGAGGTGGGGTACAGCAGTAAATATCCCGTTCAAAGTCTCGAGTCGCCCGACTGGGGAAGTAGCTCGTCCTTACAGAAGATCACAGCTAAATTATATTGCTTTCAAGCAGTGTTGTATTTTTATGGTAAGGTGACCAGAGCTCCTGGGGGGAATTGGCGGTAGGGTCGGCAACGCGCTTGCGATGCTTCTGGTGTTGCAAGCGTCTATAAGATACGGTAATCGCTTACCATCAGGTGAGCCGTACGCTTGTTTGCCGACCTCGTTGTCTAATCGTAAGAAAGGATCCTAAAATAAGTAATTTATGAAACATAAATAGAAATGAAAAAGAAAGGCTACAACAAGTTAAAACTTTTTTGAGGTAGGGCTCAGTAGGAAATGTCCTGATCAAAATCTGAAGCAGCCGGTCTGGAGAAGTACCTCAATCTTACAAAGATCACAGGTAAATATTACTTTTCCCATGTAGTGTTGTGTTCCTGTGGTGAATATAATTGTCAGATCTCCTGAGAAGGTCGGCGGTAGGGTCAGCAACGCGCTTGCTATGTACTGGTTTTGCAGGCATCTATAGGCTAAGTAACCGCTTACTAATTTACCATCATGTGAGCCGTACGTTTGTTTAATGCCCTGGTCGTCTAATATAACCTAATGACGTGAGCAGTGCTTTAAATCTATTTGATTTAATTAATTCTAGTTCACCAACCGCTCTGGTATAATGGTACATGCGTATACGGATACGCCCCTAAACATCAGCGGTTTGCGGGTTCGATTCCCGGTCGGGATGGATATTTGTTTTAATACAAATACTAGCATTTACCTGTGGCTTCGCTCGTATTAATAAAAAGTGTCCCATGTTACTTCTAATACCTCGTTAAGTTGTTTTTACGTAAAAGCGTAACAAACAAACTTACATTCACATTTATCTGTATATTTATACGTGAAGCAAAAACTTTGTACCCCTTTTTACGGAAATTGTGCGTACGTAGGACTATGAAATTTTGCACACTTATAGTTTATATATAGAAGTAGTGCGGAATGCCAATATTTTCTTAAAATTATACATGAAATATACATTCAATTAATAAAAAAAGCATTACACACACTACAGCACTCAAGTTGAATTTTTTTTAAAAAAGGTTCTTTATTTTCATAATTATTTGGTTTTCTTGAATTAAAATTTTTAATTGTGGTCGAATTTCGACCTTTGAGCGACCTCTGGTAATATTAAATTAGGCATATCTTTCCGGTTTGGGTAGCTGTCCTAGTGGGTCTCCGCACTGATCCTCCGAGAGCACGTTATAATTCTTTTTGAAAACTAGACCTTAAAGATATGTGTTATTCTGGACAGAATAAATGTTAAATAAATCATATATAGTATACTGTAAAATTCATCAACCTAGACTACTTAATTTATTAGGTACTGTATATGTATAAATACTAAGTCAACATTTTTACTAAAGTGGTTTCAATATAGTTTAACGGTGAGAAAGCTATACATGTCCTCTCGAAACAGTAATTGTGTGTCGTTTTTTTCTCATCTAGATTAAACTAAAAACACTAAAAACTCAAGCTTAGCACAATATGTAAGATTTACTTTTATCACTATATATTTTAATATAATTCAAATACATTGTCGAAATATAGGGACCTCAACAAAACAATAAACGGGGTAAGCACCTAAATAAATATATATAAATTTATATATATATATATATATATATATATATATAGTGGAGTTTTTGTTGAGGTTATGAAGAAGAAGTAGCTGCCCTTAAACAAATATAGATTACAAAATCTCGATAAACAATAAACCTTAGGAAGAACATCGTGTTGTCTTACATTGTGTTAGCGCAATACATAAAGCGTGACATAAATTCCTATAAACTTCATTACATAATTATTAATATCACGTTTAGTGTATTGAAGAATCCTAAACGTCTGAATATCATCACAAGAGGTCACAGTAATTTGCATAACTTTCGCTTTTCGAGTAAAACGAGTATATATACGTAATTACAGTAATTTTACAAATTGAATCTAACGTCCATGGTTTATCAATAACTACAATTTATATAACAAATTTACACATGTTGTTTTTTTCGTAACGAAATAATTAAAATAAAAAAATAAGTAATTTTCATGATATGAAGTTGAATAATATTTTGATAACTCATTTCGTATTTGGCATTGAATTCGATCGAAGTCGAGTTTTTGCGGAAGGTGTGTGTGGTGAAAATCTAGTAACGAATCTGGTAAACTTATCAATAAACTGTGTGTTTGTTTATAATTTGTCTTTTGTCCTTTTTATGTAGTCAAAGAAATATTTTAATACATTTTTTTATTAATTCAGTTCCAGTTCTTGACTTTCATTTATAATTATTTTTATGGTAAGATGATTAAGATAAAACTAAATAAAAATATTTGTGAATAGCTCATTCGATAAACATCAGAATTCGTTTGGTATTCATAAACATTAAAAAGTGTTAATGTGTGATTTTGTTTAAAACTTCTTATCTGATCCAGTTCAGGTTTTAGCTACTTGGCGGCGTTTTTTTTACGGCTTTGTTAATCTGAATGTTTCAAAAGTATCTCCGGTCTTTTTTTTCGAACGATCTTTGTTTCGTGTTTAAATTGGTGAGCTAACTAAAGCGCTCTACAAAAACATTAAGATATTTTGATATAAACGTAATTTTGTATTTCATACTTAAAAAGATGGTAAATGACTAATAGACGACCAAGGTATGAACTAATTTATTAATTATTACAAAAAAAAAAGAAAAAAAGAATATTGCGTGCGTACAAAGTACACATGTCAGAAGTGAAACTTCTTTGGCAAACTAATTTAAAAAAACGAATTTAAAATACAAAAAAAAAACTAATAAAAAAAAACCAAAAGCCAACGTCACGCGGTGTTCCCAGGCGGTGACCCATCCAAGTAGGTACTAAACGTCATGAACTCATGCGCCTATAGAAGTTTCACTTAAAATTTTTTTGCTAATAATAGTTTTTTTTTAATAATTTGATAGGCTTGCGTTTGACCACTATTTCTCCTAATGTTAAGTGAGAATGCGGTCGAGGATGGAGCACGCTTACCTAGAAAGTTATATTATTATTTACGATGATATCTCAAAAACTATTCATCTGATTGATATAGTGTTAAGGGCAATTTTAATCTGCATTAAATTCTTAAGTTAACTAACATATTTATTTTGATAAGGATTAATACTGAAGTAAAGAAAATAGCTTTGAAAATAACGTAATGTTTTTAATTACAAATTTGAACATTAAAGTGGTTATTGTAAGTCAATGATTTTTTTTGTAGCACTTTTATAGATTTTGAATTCGCTAGTACATTACTTAACTATATCTTTGCTAGTTTCCGCGGCGTTCGCGAGGAAAGGTCCCCCCGTTGGCGTTATTTTTTGCGACCTCTTCAACACTTATCACCGTATTTCTGTTAATTTACATTAAAGCATAATAAATTATATACCTAAACCTTCCTCAAGAATCACTCTTTCTATTGTTGAAAACCGTGTAAAAATCCGTTCAGTAGTTTTCGAGTTTATCGCGTTCAGACAGACAGGAGGACAGACCGGACGACAGAAAGACGCGGCCGGGGGACTTATTTTTACGAGTGTAATAAGTATAGATAGATAGATAGATAGATAGAATTACAAAGTTAGTTTATTACAACTATTTATTTATTTAACAATTACTTGGTTTATTACAATCATGTATTTGGTTGATTTTATATGAATTCTATGTCAATAATATAAAAGTGCATCAGTGTGTTTACTAAATATATTTTACTACGTAATGATTGCAAACATTTCGAAGTAGTTTTATATCTTTTGTGTATATAATAATATAATAGGAGTTGCATAGTTAATTATATTCACCTTTATATTGCGTGCTAGTGTATAATTTTCCAAGGTACATATTTTTCAAAATTATCTGAGTAATGTATCTGAGAAGAACAATGCCCAGATAAAACATTAATTTGATAGACGGAATTTTCGTACCAACTCTCTGGTCAAGGCAAAGATAATCTTGAATCAAAAAGGCAGGAAATAATTGTAATTTGCATTGTTTCCTTATCTTACTTGCAATGAAAAGAAAAACTTATTCCCTTATGTATTCGGTTTGAAATTGTATAAACAATTCCACCAGAAAATATTTCGCTTATAGCTCGCTCATCTATATTGTTTTTAGAATTTTCAAATTGTTTGAATGAAAACCTCATATTGTTACATAGTTTTGACGTTACTCAAAAAGGTTTTTAAATGGTGCTTTATGATAATGATCAGGGCTAAAACATGGACAACAAAAAATTCGCGTTCTTAAATACTGATATTATAATCTTTACTTTTCGTTCTATACCTATAGTACCTATACCTACCTAGTTACTTTAAGCATTTTGTATCTATTAAAATTTTAAACGGTATATTCTATTCAAGCAACATTTATTTTGTCTTGAACAGAAAGCAGACGCTAGCACAAAACTAAACTTACTCAAGATGACATTCAAACATGCACATCTACGCAATTTATCCTTTTAAATTTATTTAAATAATAATTTTAATGACAAATAAAGCTCTTTGTATCTTTGACACACATAGAAAGATAGTACATACTTGTAATAAGTACTATTTGTATTCAGGTACAGTTTACATTCCCGTCAAGTGCCTTAACACATAGTTACGCAACGTGTGGGTATCGGAAAATGTCCATGGTTTTGCGTAACAAGAGACCGGACCGATTTTAAGTGTTTCGCGGAAATGTATACATTACGCACCCCATTATGCATTAAAGTAGTCTTCACACATGCCTTTTTATGAATTTTCATATTTTCAAACAAATGTTTTACTCGCGTTTTGTTAAATGACAAACTTCCTCAGTTATGAGTATGACATCCTCAGTCTCGAAGGCGACTTCATCATTCATATTTTTCTTCAAATATTTAATTTGTTGAATAGTTACGAAAAATAATTAAGTAATTATTGTCTTTACTTTTGATTAAACGCGATTTTTGTTTTAGCTTTGATTATAAATTATCAAATTTATGTTGGTTGTAAATGATGGTATTATACATACGAAGTCGTGTTTGACTTTAGTAATTTTGTCTAAACTAAAACATGTATTAAAAGGGCATTCATTATTGTAGGCTGTTTTAAATTACCCCTTAGGATCTTAGAAATCATAATTATGACAGTTGAAAAAAAATGGCTCAAGAAAAAAGCTCCCTACGGTGATAGAACCCATCTTCATAGATAACGATATCAAAGAGTGGAGCGAAACATTGAATCAGTTGATGATGCGGAGACAATTAAAGCGATCCCGTGGTACATCAGAAATTGTCATGAAAACGCTCATTATAACCCAAGTAAAAATTCCATACAAAGTACTCGTAAATCTTGAAAAATGAAATAGGGATTAACAATAAGAAACTATGCGGCACGATGCAAATTACTATCACCAAATTAACCAATATTTAGTAGACAACATAGTAATGTAATCCGCCAACCCGCATTGGAGCAACGTGGTGGATTAAGCTCCGATCCTTCTCCTACATAGGGAAGAGGCCTATGCCCAACAGTGGGATATTACAGGCTGAATCGTGATAATAATGTAGGGCATGTTATAGGTACATTAGGAACAACGTAAACGTAAAAGACAACGTAACATGCCATGCTTGTTACCTTTAAATGTTGTTAAATATTGTCGTTATTGCGGTCGTTCTCGCTTAATCATTACGGCAAGCCCTCCGGCCATCTCAGTCAAACTAATGGGAGATTCTCGTAGGCGATTCTATTCACGGTGTATTCACACAGTTTCGCTATAGTAATCGACAAAGCGAAGGTGTAATCGCCGTCACAAGTTAATTCCACATAATTATATATATTCTCTTATCGCCTTCAACTTATGTAAAAAAAAGTTTCACTTTAATTAGTGTAATTAACGTCGTTTTGTTATTTATGCTTCTGCCTCTTACTTAGAATATAGTAATAAAATTTGAAAAATTCTATATTTATATTATACATTATGTTAATTATTTATTGTACCATACGAAAGTCTAAAGTGAATATGAATATTATTTAAATGTTTAAGTTAGGCCGTAAAACACATATTACTCATCACCCATCTAATGACGTGCATTTAAATATTTTATTAATAATAAAGTTTTATTATGCTTGATACTTGTAACACAATAGTTCATTTTTATAATATGATATATATTAATGTATTCAACTACGTAACAGTAATAAGCACAAAAAGTAAAAAAGTTGTTTAGGATTCGAAGCAAGACAATTAACGTTAATAAAATTGGTCAAAATAAAGACAAAAAATATTTGAACCGTTATAAACAAAAAGATTTGCTAATAACTTGTAAATATTGCTTAGTAATACATAATCGTAAGTTATAAAATTGCGGAGAAAATAAATCATTTTTAAAGAAGAAAGCTAAACTAGACTTTGTTGTATTGTATTACAGATCGCTATGGATGTTAACAAAACCAACAATTACAAATAAACACATTCTTATTTAAAGTATTCTAGAATATGTATGTATTCTATTATATGTATGTAAAATATGTTTTTAGTGGTTTTGTTATAGTGCAGACTCGTATTTCTCAGTTCATAGAATTAACTCCTTCTGTATCTATTAAAGTTTTATTTATTTGTTTCTAATAAGTTTGTCTTTTTGTTATTATTTCTGACAACGTGTTATTCTGATAAACAGTGGTTTTTTTAGACATATAGGTAATACTTATGACGCAATAATGACGGTGTAATTTGAAGAAATTGAGACATTTCTAACCAAGCTGTCGGTTGATCATTATATTATATTACTATAATAGTATCCAGTGTGTTATAGCTTTATCATATGTGTTATATCAGTGTTGCAAATTTGAATTCGATAAATTTTTTGCAAAGGCCTTTTTAAAAAAGCTTTTACTTAACTTACAACGTTTGTAAGTTAGTACATACCTAAGTATGTTTACCTAGGTGAAATCTGGCAAGCTGAATTTGACTCACTCTTCAATATCCGAAGAGCTAAAGTTTTGAATATACCTTTTCTTTTTATTTCAAACCCATCACTTTATTGCATAGTTTAATTTTATAGTCTATAAAAGCTTAAATATTCTTAAATATCGCTGGCCCCGGGCAATAAAGCGGTAAACGCCTGTAACGCCTTTTTTAATGTTATTTGATTTTTGGCTTCTCTGAGTATCAATCTATAACTCTTATTTTTTTCGGATTTTTTGTATTAATATTTCTTTAGAATAAATGACAATAACAGTTTTATTGCATGGAGAAAACATAACACAAAAAACCGCAAAACATCTTTACACTAAATTTTTAAACAAAGAGTAACAGTAATAAATATAACCGCGCTTTTGGAAATAAACGTATTATATCAATAAACTGTAAACACTTAATACTGAGTAATCACAAGATATTTTATTCTGTACAATGCTATTACGCGTTTAAAGTTTTCCTGAAGAAGGTGGTAATCGGCTGATACGCTCGAAATCTAAAGTAGAAATTACGTCGTATTAGTTTCTTACATTCCTGAATCTCAGTGGTTGGTGTTTTTATAAAAGTTATTAATGATGTTACAATTAAAATAGTATCATCTATAAATTGTATTATACATTTTTTCAATTATTTCAATTAATATTTATACCATTAAAATTATTTTTAAAAGGTTAAATTGGTAAAAAAATTAGCTTTTATTTGACACATTGAATATCTGTTTTGGATCACTGTACGCTGCACTATAAACAAATTAGCTTGTTTTATTTCTCCTGTAAAATTTGATTTTTGATATTACCGCTTTATTGCACGGGGACAGCGATATCACACTTTTAAACCTGTTTATCTTTTTATCCATTTGTGTCTTTTGCCCCTTACGCACTAGCGGTTAGCCGCCTAGACGGTTCGTTTTAGTGGCCAGCCGCCTGAAGCGGTTGCTAAAACGGTTAACCGCTATGGCGGCCAACCGCGCTGAAACCGCGATGAAACCGCGTAGCGCGGTTGGGCCGCTTGAATACGTGTTGGCCTCATTACGTACGTTTTTTTACGTAGTGCGTACAATCACAGGCGGTTGCATATTAAACTGTAAAAGCGGTTACCCGCGCGGCTAGCCGTTCCCGCGGCTGACCACTAGTGCGTTAGTGCGCTTTCTCACGCAACACGTCAAAACAAATTATTAAATTTGAGTGAAACACCTGTCGACTTAAGTCTAAATTATAATGTACTTTTTTATTTACAAATAGATTTTCAAACAAACGTACGGCTCACCTCATGGTAAGCGATTACCGTAGCATATAGACGCTTGCAACACCAGAAGCATCGCAAGCGCGTTGCTAACCGTATCACGCAGGAGCACCGGTCACCTTACTCACCACAGCAACACAACAATACTTGAGAGCAGTGCTATTTAGCTGTGATCTTCTGTAAGGTCGAGGTACGTCCCCAGTCAGGCTGCTCCAGATTTCGAACAGGATATTTCCTGCTGTACCTTACGATAATACGAGCAAGTATAAGGAAGTTTTCAAACATATTGTTAAAAAGTTTGCTAAAAATAAATTGCGTATTTATACTCCGTCCAATAGTTTATTATCTTTTTGACAGTTCAAGAAATTTCGATATTAGTGACAGCCTCACATATTAATGATTCGATTTGAAATAATAATCGATTTTATTTCAGAAGAACTTTCAATTTAATGAAATATTTTTAGTTTAAAAATATTAATTACTAGCTTATACTAGCTTTACGCTTCTGCGTGCGACTTCGTCAGTGTGGTCTCCACTCCTATTGGTCTTAGCGTGATGATACATAGCCTATAGCCTTCCTCGATAAATGGGCTATCTAACACTGAAAGAATTTTTCAAATCGGCCCAGTAGTTTCAGAGATTACCGCGTTCAAACAAACAAACAAACAAACAAACAAACAACCAAACAAACAAACTCTTCAGCTTTATATATTAGTATAGATTCGTTTATAAGTTAGTTTATTAAATAAATAAGTAGGTAGGTAAGTGATTTTATATGTATATTTGCTCATAACTCTTGATATAAATTTTATTTAGACTTTATTAACCACGCGTTTTAAAGTTAAATTTCACTAACGCGTGCATAGTTACATTTTACGGCGGCCATCAAAAACTAAATAAATGAATGAACAGAGTTATTGCTCTTTATTCTTGGTTTGAAATTAAATTCCAAGACTTTAACTGCAAATTCCTTGCAAATAAAATCAATCTTGGAGTCATAGAGACTATTTATTTTCCTTCTTTTTTTTATTCATATCAGCCTATTGCAGTCCACTGCTGGACACAGGCCTCCCGAAGCTCGCGCCAGACATCCCGGTTTTCCGCAATCCTCATCCAGCCTACACCGGCAATCTTACGTAGATCGTCGGTCCAGCGGGCCGGAGGGCGTCCTACAGTGCGTTTGCCAACACACGGTCTCCACTCCAGGACACGTCTGCTTTTTTTTATTAAATTTATAGAAACAATAAAATTACATGACGTAAAATTACTGTTAACATATGATTGATTTATCGTATTTCAAGAACCGTTTCATAGTCTCTGGTTGTTTGTTATGCACAGGGCACTTCACTCAAGCAATCAAATCGTCAAAAAAGTATGACATTACTGTAGAATTTTTTAGTATGTTATTAAAAAAAAAAACTGTAATTAATAGGCGTGAGCTGTCAAAATAATAAACGATTGGACGGAGTATAAAGATTTATTCTTATGTAATCTGTTTACATGTATAAAATGACTACCATCGTGAGATCAAGACGTAAATAAATCTATGACACTTCAGTGATAGGAGGTTTTGATTACGAATGTACCGAGTTGCAATTTAATCGCGCTGGTATCCTACCGGGTCCCGACCTCGGTTACGTCGCATATAACATGACCTCTCGGATGGGTGCAGTTTCCGTATTTACCTCCGATAATCTACCGTGCATGATGTTGATATTCTTATTTACATGTGTACAATAATCAATTAACAATTTAATCATTATACTTTAAAATAATGTTTTAATTGTTGTTACCTAATGTCGATGAACCAAAGGAAATCTCTTTAGAATTCGATAAAATTTTACGAGCAACACGTTACTTCTGAAGAGGTTTTATATTTTTCTATTTAAAACATTCACGCTTAAATCAAAACTCTTTCAGAAAAATTGGTCACAGAATATGTCATAGAATAATAATTAAACATCTGACAATGATAAATAAACTAAAATAATTATGTCTCTCATACGCAAGCATTTCAGAGTAATAGTGAAAATATACATAAGTATACCGTACCTATGCATACCTAAACTTAGTATGTAGAGGTTTGGATATACACAAAACAACAAATAATCAACAACTTCCAGTAGAAGAAGAATCCTGTATCGGAATGTCACACAAAAATACTCAAAATACAATCGGATCTACTCACAATACAATCCAATTACAAACAGACATCAAAAATATTTAACACTAGCTTTTATCGCAGTTTCAAAGATCAACAACAAACAAACAAACAAACAAACAAACAAACAAACAAACAAACAAACAAACAAACAAACAAACAAACAACCAAACAAACAAACTCTTCAGCTTTATATATTAGTATAGATTATTGAAAAGCTTAAATCCTGACGAGGTGACAGTGCGAAGAGTATTATATAAGACAACCTTCAGGTGTAAGGTAACATTATATATCAAACTTCTATCATAAAGCACGTTGGCTCAAATGTCAAAGTTTGGGAAGCATTTTCTGCCGTCGACGGTAATCGCTATTTGAAGTTCATGGCAATATAGACGTTAAGATGTATAAGAATATTATGAAAGATGCGTTAATTGCAGTGGCCCAATACTTTACACACCGACGAAAGCTATTTTCCGTGGTATAAGTAAAACTAAAAATATTTTAAACGGTGTGATTGTCTATTTTTCAGCCATATTCAAATGACTCAAACAAAGAACGAGTAGAAAAATAACATATTTTAATGAATTGTTTTGAAAATAACCGGGTGGCCCAAAACTTTTGCATGCCACTGTAAGTATATAGATTTAGATAAACTAAAACTGAAAATTAACTTTAGGTTGTGTATAACACTAATGTTACCAGTAAAAACAATTTTATGATTTAAGAATATGTAGTATGCAAAGTAAGTATATTAATCTCATTTAATATTGTCTATAATTAAATCTTCTGCTTTGTGTTTGTTTAATACGAAACTTCATGTAGAGATTACGAAAATGAACTAATACTTGCTTTTTTTTATATTTCTGTTGATCCTGGTTGGGTTTTACTCCTAACATTTCAATAATAATTATTATTATCGTAATATTTTCTTTATTTTACACCAAAATAGAAAGAAATGCAGTAAAAAAATAAAAACAAAGATGTACCCTCTTCTTGACAATTTCAATCGGATGACACAAAGACATTAAAAGAGACGGACGACAGTTCAACGCAGTCGCACAAATCAAATATTCGTGTATATACTCGTACAAATATACGCACAACATATGAACACGACGAGTTGAACGATTTTATCACGATAACGTTGCAGCAACATAAAATTTCGGAAAACTCACAAAATTGTCTTGACGTAATTGCTTATACGAGTAGGTACTAGGTACGTTACGCAAAGAGTCTTCTAACTTTAAAGTGACTTGTTCTTAAACTTACGCACATATGGCATGTCTTAAATATTGTTATAAGTAAATTTTATTAAAATACACTCATTTTTAGTTATAAACCAACAATAGTTTAAGTAAGTTGAATGTTTGCAGTTTTCTAACAACATGCAATTATAAAATCTTCTCGACAAAAGACTAACTTTCTCAAAAAAATGCGAGAAAGAATGAGGTAGATCATTCATTGATTAACTTAATCATCTTAATTGTTGCATTTAAGAGACTTCTTACGCAGTTGAATCAAAACAACGGTTTTACCATGAGAAAAGAAAGTAAATGGTTTGCGAGTGAAACTAATAGCTTTGTTACGTCATATATAAATTGCTGGGGTTCAAAACGTTACATCGTGAGAACAATTAGGAATTTTAATGATAAATAATCATCATTTTTCGTATAGCAAGCACTAGCAATAACGTGATATTACTCTATTGTGCTCGTGCACTACTTGCTTTATGCAGACGACAGGAACTTGCTAGTATTAATTACGAATGTTTCCACCGACCACCACATTGTTGTTGTAGCTAAAAGTGAAAGGTTAGAAAAGGTCCTTTGCATCAAAATGTCAAATGTAATGAATAGGTTCATGCGTGACCACACACTAAAGTAACGTCTATTATCTAAGTATTTGCGATGAATTAAATCAAAATATTCCCTCATCTGTTAATTAGATGAAACAATTTTTTATAGGCTGATTTCAATATTGTGAATTTATAAAAACAACATCTGCCACTATAAGCCTCTTGCAATTAATAATACTTTTAAAAAAAATTACCTTTTCTCTCTCATGATTACTGGGTCGAATATGGCCACCTTAAGGTTTGTTGTCATTTTTTTATAATAATGAACGAATATGGCCACCTTTAGGTTTGTTATCATTTTTTTACAACGAAGCTAAAAAAAGCAAGTTTTAGCATTTTTTCATGAATAGTGGCTATTTATCTTTATAACTAAGGCAAAACAATAGAGAGAAAATAAACGATAAATAGTATTTTTAACAGTTTAAAAAAAATAGAAATTGGCCATATTTCCGACGGGGTAGGTTAATATGCCCACATACGTGGAAATATTTGTTGTGTGTATTTACTTGCTTAACAACCACTATTCAGTAACTGAAATAAAAATGGATATTATATTTTAATAGTGTCTATTTAAAAGATATTCTTTGGACGACATTCATTACAAATAAAGAACAATATTTACCAAGTAATTTAAATTTAAAAATATCAGCAATGATATCAAAATCAACAACAACTATAAGATAGCAAATCAATAAAAATTTAGAAAAGAATACGTAAAATTTTTTGGTTTTATATTAACAAATAAAAAACACGCAATGGTTTGATAAATAAACAAAGAAATATTAAATTACAATGGTCACACCACATCGTAATGTGAACAGTAACGATTTTTATTAAAAAAAGTAACAAAATACAAGACAATACTTACTTAATGTTTTTACAACGTCTACTACATGTTTTACTATAATGGACACTGGGTGACCTGCAAGTGCGCGGGAAGGGTGACCTATACGCTGTTCAGATACATGCGACATTAGTGACAATTTATGGTAGCTTTGAGGTTATTACAAAGTTTCGTGTTTTAAATAATGGCAGGTGGCCATATTTTCTGGCTGGCCATATTCGACCCAGGTACCTTAGTAAGCTAAAACCGTCAATATTTTACATAACATACCTGACTGTAGTAGGCACCCATCTCTATGATTGCTATACTTACCTGCAGCCCTGCAGCCAGGTCAGTAACCTCAGTCAGCAGTAACCTGGCAGTAAAACGTACAAAAAAGTCTGTTAATAAGTAAATTATACATTAATTTTATTTTCTATTAGTTGTACTACAAAATCGCGATGTTTAAAAAGTCATGATTCCAAAATAGTTCGATTTTTGAGAGACTTAAAACTACAAAATATGTCAAAATATTTTTTTTTGTAGGTATATAGTTACCTAATAATTAAAACTGGTCGTCAAAGAGTATATAACCACTACGTTTTACTGGTCGTAATATTTATGCTGAAAATTTTGTTATTCGTATCCTGCTTTCAAAAACTCTCCTTTTATATCTTTGTTGAATGTTTTTATTTATAAGTGCGTAAAATAACAAATACCTACATCACTGTTTTTAAAATACTGGCATACTTATAGGCAGTTTAGATTTTGTTGTTCAAAATTCTTCAATAGTTTTCTTTTGTGCTTTTGGAAATCGTAAAAAGGCTGGCGTTTTACGAAACATCTAAGTCGTTTCCAAGAATTCTTTTGTATTTTAATTTGTTAATTTTTTTTTGGCAAAACATGCCTACCGAAAAAAAAATTGGCTCATTTTACACCTACTTATTTACTTGTTACGTATCTACAAGAGTAAACTGTTAGAAGAAAGAGCCATCTACAAATTTGAAACTGAATTTCTAAAGTCATATTATTATCATTCATTCATGCTTATGTACGTTGCGTGCAGTCGCTAAGAAATTGGAGGTCATCTTAGAAGTTGTATAACATCGATAATAGATGGCAGCACATTAATGTACAGTTTTGGTACTTCTGGTAAATTGTAGTACGCAGACCGGTACACGTTTATTTCATTGCGAATATGATGATACAGGATTGTTTGTTAAAAATCTGGTTTGAATAGCAGACGGCAGTTGGCGAATATAATATAGCCTGGCTTTTTTTCAGCCAATTGCGATTTTTTAAAACAGATCAATGAAGGTCGCTTTTAGTTCGGATCTCCCACTTTGATAAGATTTTAAAATAATAACAATAAATTAAATTGCAAAAAACAAATTTTACAATTTAATATTGTCTGTGTGCTTTCAAAGTAGGCGTCAACTGGCGTCAACTATGAATCAATAAAGTATCTACCACGGGTATCTACCTAATTTGTGAAAAACGAACCAGCAAGAGCAACTGAGCAACATCCTTACATGATCCTTTTACGACATTTGATTATTTTGATTATGTCGGTAAAACAGTGCTTGCTATGAGGTTTCCAGATAATTATGCTGGATATTTACTTCAAAACGAGATTGATTTTGTTACGACTCCGATTATGCGATTCACAAAGGGATATTTTGAAATGTAAAATGAATTATAAATTATGGATTTTTTAGGATATTATATTTATGCTTAATTTGTTTCGTTGTATACTTGCACGGGGTGCACGTAAAATATTTAAGAAATATGGCAACAATGGACTTATTATTTTACATATGTTTCATTTATGGAGTGTTATGGGCCCTGTAGACGATCAAATATTTAATCAAATTTCTGTTCGACAAACGTGTTTGTCAAATTTTTTGATCGTGTGCGGGCTTGTTTGATGTGTTTGTCAAACATTGAAAATGTGACGTGTTTGATGGAAATTTTGATTGAAGGTGTGTTTGACAAACCTGTTTGATCGTGTGCGGCTGTGTTTGTCAAATAAAATCTCAGTTATCGCTTTGAAACCATGGAGAACACAACTGCAATGACTGTGTATTCCTTTATAATTATAATAATGGGAAATTTTGTAAATTGATATGCTTTCCATCTACAACTCCATTGCAGTTATCAAAGTTCCGTGTATTTCTAAATTGTAGAGCCAATATTTTCCAACTTTCTTGTACTAGTAATTTTATATGATATTTATATTTATTATATAATAGCTGTGCCCGCGACTTCGTCCGCTGGAATTTAACAAAATAGTTATTGTTCTAGCTACAAAAAAAATAAAAAATAAAAGTAGCCTAAGTTACTCCTTATTACATCAGCTATCTGCCAGTGGAAGTCCCATCAAAATTCAGAGATTAGCCGGAACAAACAGACAGACAGACAAAAATCATAAAAAAATGTTATTATGGTATATGTACCGTGTATGCAAACATATGAATTTAGTAAAAAAAACGGTTATTTTAATATTACAAACAGACACTCCAATTTTATTTATTTGTATAGACGTGCAGATTTCTCGTTTTAGTTTCTAGGAGTCATAAGTTTATTTGATCTATTGGTTTGATCGTGTCCGGGCTTGTTTGAAGTTTGATCAAACAAGTTTGACAAATAAATTTGATCGTTTACGGGGCCCTTTACTCTACACTCAGGATTATATTTCAACTAGCTTCTGCGCGCGACTTCGTCGGCGTGGACTCCGCTCCTATTGGTCTTAGCGTGATGATATATAGCCTATAGCCTTCCTCGATAAATGGGCTATCTAACACTGAAAGAATTTTTCAAATCGGTCCAGTAGATCCTGAGATTAGCGCGTTCAAACAAACAAACAAACAAACAAACAAACAAACAAACAAACTCTTCAGCTTTATTATATTAGTATAGATTTCACATCACAACACAGTACTAATTGTTAAATAGAGAACTGTCAACGTTTGAAAAATTACTTACAAAATTCAATTTTTGCATATAAATTTACTATTTTAGTTACTACTTTATAAAAATTTAGCAGCGAGTTTTAAATTATACCCACTTAGTATTACAATGTTATTGTTATTATTTTAGTGCAATGTGGTGTAAAATTGAAAGGTAAGTTTTTATTATTATTTTAATGTTATATAGAGTTCTATATACGATTACGCACAATATGATCTTAAATATTTGAATATAAACAACAACAAGTCATCTTGATAATGATAAGGTTGTTCTATTTTTTTAAATTAAATTATTTAATTTATTAAATAAAAAAATTAAATTAAATTATTTTTTATTTAATTAAGATTTAAGACTTGTGAAAAACTCAAATAATAATTTGACCTATTAATTGTAAACAATAGGTTTATCGCAAGAATTAAGGCTTTTATAGGATTTTATAAGGATAATAGTTTAATATTAATTATCTATACTCTATACTAATATATAAAGCTGAAGAGTTTGTTTTTTGTTTGTTTGTTTGTTTGTTTGTTTGAACGCGGTAATCTCTGGAACTACTGGGCCGATTTGAAAAATTCTTTCAGTGTTAGATAGCCCATTTATCGAGGAAGTCTATAGGCTATGTGTCATCACGCTAAGACCAATAGGAGCGGAGTCCATGCCGACGAAGTCGCGCGCAGAAGCTAGTTAGGTATATTTTACATTGCTACTGAAGAAAGAGTTTAAATTTTTTTTATTATTTCTTTGCGGTCTCGTTTAATAACAAGTATAATAGAGATTAATAACAGAATTTAGTTAATCTAAAACTCTTGATTTGTGTTCTTATCACATCATTGAGTTGACTCTTACTGTAAAGCTCAGACTCTTGGTATAAATTTTAATTGAACTGCCATAATTTATTGCATTTTGCACATTATAATATAATACCAACGGTAGGTCAGGCTTCAATTACGCGGAGCTCATTAGGGCGCAAATTACGTTATCGATAGGAAGTAGGAACTGCGCGTGACGTCGCCGTTGCATTTATTATATTTCGGAGAGAGTGAATATTTGTTTTCAAAATATTCATTTTCATATATATCAACTTGGGGAGGCCTAGTGGTTAGGCTAAAGTGTGTATGTGTGTGTTAATTAAACCTTTCTTTATTGTTAACTGTTACTGTTACTACTTACTGTCGTTTTTTCTTATAATAACCAAGAAATTTTAATTAAGATAATGTTTTACGTCTTACTTTGAGGTGCAACTTCTTTAGGCGCATGAGGGGTAAAATTTGAGCGACCAGTAACGCGGCAGCGTCATGAAGGTCAGTACTTGGTTGTGTGACCGCTTTTTTTTCAACAAGTTTTTTTTGTATTGTAAATTCTTTTTTTTTATTAGTTTTTTTTAATTTGTGTTAATTTCCAAAACCTTGTCCAACACAACCAGGAGCACAAATAAAACGAGTACCAGAGATGCTTCAACTTAATATATTGGATTGTTCAATAATTACACAAATGTATGGCGGTCTTATACTAACGAAAAATAATTTTGCCACCGCGATGTAATCTACTACTAGCCCCATCTAGTCGTAGACGTGGTAAACGTCGAACAAAAAACTTAAACAAAAAAAACTTAAATAATTGTAAGTTGCAGCGTTAAAGATTAGTTTTTTTTAATGAGTTTGCCAAAGAAGTTTCACTTCTGACATGTGTACTTTGTACACACGCAATTTTTTTTAACAAAAAGAAGTATATATATTTTATTATATACAATTACCCATTATTTCTTAAAAAGATGAAAACAATCACGTATCCATTAAGTTATCCCCATAACAAGCAACGCGTTTTTAATAAAATATTTCAACTAATAGGTTGATTTTGATTTAAATCGCTTAGTATCAGTCAATTCTATTTCATAGCTAATTCAAAAATGAATCGCTGAAAGCATTTGTTTCAGGTATAAGTTAACTTATTAAGCCCACCTGGGCTAACGGACGGGTGGAAAAGTGAAAAAATTTCAAAAACAAAGGGCTTAGAAAGAGCTCCGTTTTCACTCTATGGTCACGAAACTTTATAATTAGTACCTATAAGTTCTAGGCTAACACAAAAAAAGTAATACTTTGTACATAATACCCATACTAATATAATAAATGCAAAAGTTTATTTGGATGGATTTATGACTGTTACTCTTTCCCACTAAGACTAGTAATCAGGTCTTTTATTTATTTTGGTACGCAGGTAGGTGGAGAAGTATAAAATTTAGTAAAATTTTTATTTTTTTCATCGCAAGCGCGTTGTCGACTCTATCCCCAATTCCCCACAGGAGCTCTGGTCACCTTACTCACCAATAGGAACACAACACTGCTTAAAAGCAGTATTATTTAGCTGTGATCTTCTATAAGGTCGAGATACTTCTCCAGTCGGGCTGCTCCATATTTTGAGCAGGAAAGCTGCTGTGCCCTATCATGTAACATGAAGGTTGCTTTTTATCTTGATATTTCAACGGGATTGGAAATTATGTGAGTAAAAACACGAGGCACAGCTTATACAAATGCGTAGGAATTAATTTTCCACCAACGGGTAAATTTCTATTAATCAATAAAATTATTCCCGGGTTACGTCATTATCGAATATAGTGTGTAAATTAGTGACATTTAATTAACAAAAATTTGTTAAGCCCTTGTTTTAGTAATCAATTTCGTATGTCGTGGAGAGAATTTCAACTGGAATAAAATAGATCATCTTGACTAAGTAATTAAAAAACTTGTTGAACTGAATTATGATGTTTATGCGTAGTAGTAAGCAATTTCATAAATAATTAATTAATTTATGCGTTAAAATTTTACCTCCACTCAAATGTGTTAACGAATGTGTTTTGACACGCAACGATGTTATGACAAGCAATGTAAATAAATAATAAATACTTAGTTAAAAAACTAAAAATACACGCTTTTATAAATAAACCAAACTAAAAAGTAGAGAATCTGAACGTTAGAAAAATTCAAAGGATAGCGAGAAAAGCCTTGATTATCGTGCCAAGCCGTTAGGATAATTGAATAATTTTATCAAATTAGTGCATTGTCATCGGTCCTTGATAACTCTACCAAGTTTAAATGAAATCGAACGTTATTAATGGGTCAAAATGAAGTCCAAAGGAGTCGGTTACAAACATACAAATATATTAACAAACATACAGGTGAAGCTAATAAAAAGCGTGTAAAAAGCCTTTTATTTCTTGCGAATTTACAAGGAATAGTTTCTCAATTCGACTGTTTTTTTCTCTCTCGCTAGAAGACACCCTCAGGACGAACGGAAATTCCGAGCCCTCCTAAAGGGCTCCCCTTCTTCTTCACGAAAGAATGTCCTACATTCATTCGAGTTTCAGTCACTGGACAGTGCGGAGCTCTGTGAGACGTCGTTACGTTGTATGTTTTATAAACGAAGTTTTGGAAACTGTTTTGAGTCAATTAATCACATAAATATAACTCCAAGAGACTGAGTGACGACACTATGCTGGCTTGGCTGACACTGAAGCTTTTCTTACTACGTTATATATATTTCGCCATTTTTTACATCTTTTTAAATGTATGTTTATTTATAGACCGGTCAAATTAAACCAAATAATAATAGTGAAGCTACATAAATTCACAACAAGCTGAAAATTGGTATAATCGTTCAAAATATAATCTCTATAATTATATATAAAAATGAATCGCTAAATGTGTTGCTAAGCGCAAATCTCGAGAGCAGCTGAACCGATTTCGCTAATTCTTTTTTTATAATATTCCTTAAAGTACGAGGATGGTTGTTACGGAGAGAAAAATTTTAAAAATTGCCTGAAAAAGTCTAAAAACAACAATTTTCTATATTCCCATACAAAAGATTCGTAATAATACTTAAAAGTCAATTTGAACTTTAATACCATACCATAAAGTTTAAGTGTTAGTGGAGGGGTTCCGGGAAGGATAAGTATTAAAAAAGTAAAAAATTAAAGAATCGACTGTTAGGCGGTACGAAGTTCGCCGGGTCAGCTAGTTATTAATAAAATTTGAAAGTTCCCCAACTTTCCCCTGTATGGAATTTTTTTTATTTAAGGTCAAAGGTCAAAAAAATGAGTTTTTCGCTATTTTCAGCAAAACTGTAAGTTTTATCATAAAAGTACTTCAGACAAAAATTGTAGAACATAAAAATGTCTATAAAAAATGTTCAAATACTTTTTTTCCTACGAGCCACCATTTCTGAGATATAACGATTCAAAAATTTGTAAAATTTGTCATCGTCAATAATATCCCACGTTTCCACGTCACCTATAATTAAGGGGCACTGGCTACTTAGCGCGTTTTTTAACGTGATTTCGCCAGTAGGTCTATTCCACGGGGCTTTTTGCAGTTTCAAAAAAAAAATTCAGCAGTTTTTCCGGCGCAGCCAGGTGGAAGTAAAGTTTGAACTGGTTCTAATGTATTGTTGACCAACTTTCAACCCCAGTCGGTAGGGTCTAGCTGATATGGTCATCACCATACAGCCACACTTGAACTTGATAATAATACCCGAAAAATATGTTTTTGGGCAGTATGTGAGGTTGGAGGAAGACAAGCTAATTGAACTTGTTTTTTACTTTTAGTATTTTCAACGAAACATGCATATCTATCTCCGTACATAGAAAGCGAATGCCGTTGGTGAGAACTTCTTGTCGAGTTGAATTACTACTTTAAAAAACTTCAGCACATTGAACTAGATCTTGTTTTTCAAACATTTTGAAAACTGTTATTTTAGTACCTCTCCTCTAATCGCTTTTATCTTTTCCAGTCTTTGCTAATTTTCGTTATTTTGCAATAGTTTCAAATTAAACAAGATCATAACTAACCCGTGGAATAGACCTACTGGGGAAACCACGTTAAAAATGACCTAAGTACACTACCTACCTGGCGTGGAAACGTGTGCATATTATGACGATGACAACTTTTACAAATTTTTGAGTCGTTATATAGTCTCAGAAATGGTGGCTAGTAGGAAAAAAAGTATGTGAACATTTTTTATCGACAATTTTTTGATCTACAATTTTTGTCTGAAGTTTTTTATGATAAAACTTACCGTTTTGCTGAAAATAGCGTAAAACTCATTTTTTTACCTTTGACCTTAAATAAAAAAAAATCCATACAGGGGAAAGATGGGGATCTTTCAAATTTTATTAATAATTATATTTTAAACGATTTTACAAATTTTCAGCTTGTTGTGAATTTATGTACCTTCGAATTTCTAAATTGACCGGACTATTAATATAGATAATTATATACTAGTACTCGTACAATGTTAACCGAGGTATTGTAATCTGCCCTACTCTCTCGATAAATATTATTAAAATAAAATTTATTATGTGGACATCCTTAAAAGTTTAATGGAATTTAATATAAAATTATTTCAATTAGTATTTAGTATAGTTCAATATTTCAATTTACTCGCGGTTAGACATCGGCGTGCGTTACGTTAAAATTTACGTAAAAGCATTAAAGTTAATTGACGTTGGCAGGCTCTGTAATAGGATACTTGCGATGAACCTGCCTGTTGCATTCTATGAAACTTTGTGCTGTTATTTTTTATATTTATATTTTACTTTTATGTTTATTTTTCGTTATATGAATTATAAGTTGATAATGTATAATATATTCTTAATAACGGTATTTCGCGTATATTTAATATCAACGATGATATCTATACATATTTCCACATACTAGTGGTCGCCAGTGATCGAAATTCGACCATAATTATATTATTAAAATTATAAGTTTGAACATTATTAAGCTTCTGTTATCAAATAATGTCTATACTAATATTATAAAGAGGTAAAGTTTCTAACTTTGTTTGTTTGTAGGGGGTAATCTTCGCCGATACTGATCGGATCATGAAAATTCTTTCACTAACACTACACTATTCAGGAGTGATAAAGGCTATATTTTATTGTTATTGAACAAAATTAAGTAAAAACTAATAATAATAATATAGCCTTTATTTCCAATCTTCATTAAATTAATAAAAACATTTTTACAATATTGCATTTTAACATGCCATTTTAGCTTTGGTAAAAAAACAAAAATTAAGTTAAAAATTAAATTTTAAATTTAAGTTGTTTTAGAAAAATAATAATAAAAATTACAAAAGTCAATTAAAAGTAATAAAAATTACAAAAGTCAATTTGCATGCGTGTCATTAATTACAATGAATATCATTTTACTGTGGTCAATGTTTGTGCTCGTCATTATGTTTGTGATTGGAACGCCCATTTTTGAGCAAAGGCCTCCTCCATCCTTCTCCATGCAATACGATCTCTCGCCAATCTCGTCTAGGTGGTCCCCGCCGCCTCGGTAATGTCGTCGCGCCAGCGCCGCTGCGATCGACTCTCGGCCTGCTCTTGTCGCGAGGGTACCAGTAGATCAGTTTTTAACCGACTTTCCTCGACTTCGACTCTTCCGAAAAAGGAGGAGGTTCTCAATTCGACTGTATTTTTTTTTTATGTATGTTAGCTCAGAACTTTTGACTGGGTGGACCGATTTCGATCAATTTTGTTTTAATTGAAAGGTGTTGCGTGTCATGTGGTCCCATTTTTTTTTAAATAAGATCTGACAAGTGCTTTTAGAGTTATATCGAATAATGCGTTTTTACTTGACTAATTTTTCGTCGACCTACGTTGTTTTATACCGCATAACTTTTTCCTCGGTGTACCGATTTTGATGATTCTTACGTTAATCGAAAGCTGATACTTGTCATGTAGTCTTCGTGAAATTAGATCGAGATCTGATTACAACTTTTTGAGTAATCTTTAATAGCGCGTATTTACTTGACTATTTTTTCGTCTTATTATGTTGTATTACTTGTCGATGTAATTGAAGTCGGTTTTTTTTCGTTTGCGAGCAAACACAATTATTCTGTCCACCGTCCATCAGTGTTTCTCGCAACATGCCCGGCCCACCGCCATTTAAGAAGACATGCCAGTTCTGCCGCGTCAATTATTTTCGTTTTTGATCGAATAGTTTCGTTTTTTACTTTATCCTTGAGTTTTAGGCCTAGTATGCTCCTTTCCATTCCTCTTTGGGTAACCTGTATCTTATTCATATTCTCTTTAGTTATTTGCCATGTCTGGCAGCCGTAAAGCAGAGTCGGCGTCACTACCGAGTCCATCGCTTTCTTTTTCATTTTAATGTCAATTTGTGATTTGAAAATATGTACCAGTACGACGCCCAAGCTTTTTTAATTCTTCTTTCTATTTCATCGTTGTAGTGCCCTTTGAAGGATATACTCTGCCCTAGGTACACGTAGTTGTCAACGTGAGTGAAAACTAATAGTATAATTATGTAAATCAAGTTGGTGAAATACGAGTTAGATGAAAAATTTACTATAGGTATATTTGCATCACAATAATAATTATAGCCCAACGATGTAAGCATGGGTAGTACAGCAGTACTTCTATAATAATAAACAAAAGAGTATATTATATGCGTGTGTGTGTCATACGTTGTAGTGTGTGCACGTAATATTTTTTTATTGCTGTAATGTATTTTTATGCATAGTTAAAAAAAAATTATTAGCATTCTGCACTCCTTCTCGATATAAACTTTAAGGAGTTTGGGACGACAGGAGACGAAAAGCGAAGTTTCATACTCCTACGTACCTACTCACAATTTCCGTAAAAAGGGGTACAAAGTTTTTGCTTCACGTATTAATATAATTATAGATTACTAAGTACCTGGACAGACTTCCTTCTGTCTGTTTTTTTTTTAGTATAAAAACCTTCCGTGGAATTTATAAGGAACATATAAAAAAAATTAGCCAAATTGGTCGCGCCATTCTCCAGTTACGCGCTTAGCAACATTCATTTTTATTATATAGATTATAGAAGAAGATTAATATTTTAATTGGAGTAACAAATAATCTGGAAGTAATTAATTTATTTTATTCACATCCCACTCTTTCTAATACTTTTCAACATAATCTATCTACATTTTGTTAACAACGCATGCGTCGACTGAAATCGCTGACGTCACATTTCGTATAAATATATATGGAGAATGCTACCCTGCCGGGTGCAGTTTACCGGCTTCGCTCCTGTAAAACGAGCGTTAACGACTCGCGAAAAAAATCTAAATTTTGTGAGTTTTTCAATGAATTTCTCGAGTGCCTACTACGTCGACATCGGTTAAGGTTTGTATTAATAACTTTAAATAAAATATAATGGTTTTGTTACTTTTTCGTTATTTGTATTTTATTTTAGTTTCCGCTTTCTTCAAAACATCTATTTAAGTAATTTTGTTTTCCTTTTAATTATATTGTTTTTATTGGATTCTTTTCTTTTTTGCATAATTTTTTTTGATTGCAACAAAGAGCTACTAAAAGATTAAATAGTTTATTTAGTAACTTTATACTGTTTAGATATCTTAATAAATTAAATTAAATGCATAATCTTAATAAGATTTAGACATAAATAAGAGTTTGTTTGTTCATTGTTTAATTAATTAAAAGAATGCTTCAGTAATTGTTACAAATGCACATACGGTACTTAGTCTTGGTCAACAATCCACAATACAATATCTATACTAGGGTGGCCCAAAAAATTTTTTTTCGTGTCTCACCGTTCAAACGGCAAATAAAAAAAAATTAAGGGTCACTCCAAATTTTTAAAAATTTCTGAAATCGTCAAAAATCGATATTTTTAAATAGTTTTTCTCATCATTTTTTTTATGTTCATTTATTTATTTTTTGTTTGTCGTGCTTTTATTCTTTAGTATGTCAATTTCAAGAAAAAAAATATCAAGTTCGTTGATATTCATGTTCAGAAGTAACTCGAAAAGATATAACGTACTTGTCTTGGAAACTTTGTAAATTTTGGAGCGACCTTTAAATATTAAAATTGAAGATTTTCAGGAACTTCTTGTAGAGTATAAAACATCGTAAACTATATTTTGGTACGAGACTCGAAAAAAAATATCAGGCCACCCTAATCTAATCTCTACTAGAATCGTCTGTTACGCTCGAATAAAAATCGACTTGTAAAAGTTAGAAACATTTTATGCTTACTCGACTAACGCGATATAAAAGATTGTTTTAACTTCGTTGTTAATAATTTCAATGTGAGAAAGCAATTGTTGAAAGCAGTAAGTTCAGATATAGTTTCAAGTTTTTTGATTTATAAGTAACATAAATATAAATGATTGTTTATTGCTGAGTAACTATTCAGTTTATTCGTTATAAATATTTAATTGACTTGGATTTTGAATTATGTTTGTATAGTTTGTAAAATTAATGTAAATGTTAAAATGTATGTAAAAGTAGATATTGCTGTTTCTATTATTTTCGTGTAGTGTAAAATTGTTATTATTGCTTTAATTAATCTGAAATAATTTTTGAGTAATTTTAAAAATAAAAATTATTAAAATAGTGTTTTGCGACGGCAATTTTTCGACGGCAATTTCTTAGAATATTTATTGTAATAATTATTTATATTTTATTTTGCAATAATTTCAAGTAGTCTAAGCACAAAAGAAATTCTCGATTTATCTCTGACATCTCATTCGAACCATGTCTATTTTAAAAATCACTAGGATTGTACTGAAATTGGTGTTATTGAATTTCGTTTTACACGGATAGACAGAGAAGGTTAAACGTTACGTTTTAACGTTATATCGGGCGAACAGAATATTAGGCTTTGTTCTTTGGCTATGTATACTCTATTTTGTAATTGTACATAAGGGTTCCTTTGCTCACAAATTACACCACGATCACGATTCAGCCTATAACATCCCACTGCTGCACAGCTGGGCATAGGCCTCTTTTTCCATGTAGGAGAAGAATTGGAGCCTAAACCACCACGCTGCACCACTGCGAGTTAACAAACGATAAACAAATATTTGTACAAATACAAATATCCATCCTGAGCGGGAATCGAACCCGCAAAGCGTAGGTATTTAGGCGCCTACACGGTACGCGCACCAGAGCAGATGTTACTCTTATGATTACCTAATACTAGAAAAAACAGTAGGTACTCTCAAAGTAATTGGTGTGCCGTGTAGGTAGATGTGTTGTTGTTACAATTAGTCACAGGATGTTGGTTTGATTTGAGGGTCTGATGTCTTGTTCACGTATTCGGATATGACTCTTCACATTTGGGACATGACACTTTTAGGATATGGGGTAACCGTATTCAGGGCAGCATAGCTAAGAAAAACTTACCTACTTATATGAAAAGCGACTCTAAAAACTTCAGAAAATCATTACAAAAGACAGTACACGGTCTGGATAACAATACCTTTTTATTTCGAAACATCCTTTTGATATACTCGTATTTAAAGTTTTTGGTAGTTTCTTTCGGTTAATTTTTTTGCCGTTACAAGATTGTTAATTACTTTTTTTAATCTTCACCTCTACAATCACTTTGTAATTTTTTTAACAACCTGAAATCAATTTTATTTTCTTCATAGGTGAAAAGATATAATGCTTTACAGTCGTTAGATTAAAAAAATCAGCATTAGAACTTGAATTTTTATTTCCGTGATTATTTCAATTTTAAAGTATAATTTTATAATTTTGATGTCAATTTCACTTAAGTTTTAATTCGTATCTTTCCCTTAGTTCTCAACCAAGAATAAAGTCTGAATATTCTATTCCAATCTCGCCGCACACGACAGCATTTGTATTGGCCATACAGATGTTTGCCGTGGTCTGGGTGTTTGTGCAGTCCTTGTGGGTCTCCCCACCGTGCCTCGGAGAGCACGTTAAGCCGTCGGTCCCGGTTGTTATCATGTACACCTGATAGCGATCGTTACTCATAGTAGGGAATATATCCGCCAACCCGCATTGGAGCAGCGTGGTGGATTAAGCTCCGATCCTTCTCCTACATGGGGAAGAGGCCTATGCCCAACAGTGGGATATTACAGGCTGAATCGTATTCTATTCGGAAAATAATATTTAATCAATATACGCATTTTTTCATTTATTTAGTCCAAGTATTAGGTTTAAAAAAAGGGAATATCATTAATAATACAAAACTTAATCAAAAAGCGAGTATTTTACTTTATTTAAATTTGACAGCAATAGGCTCGAAAATGCCCATGCTTTTTATTATACATCACGTGGTCTGACGCTGACGGTATTTTTCTGATACAATATGTTTTTTTCATCTGTACAATTTTCTTTTTTTTGCGTGTAGCCCAGTCTAAACACTATGGGCGTATATTGTTTTTATAACGTGTATTATATGTATTCACATACACATACTCTCATACTCATACATGCACACATAAATACACACTTAGACTTTAATTTCCGTGAATTTGCATTATCTATTTTTTGGCTGGCAATTTTATTAATTCGATAGAAGATTATTAAATTACCAAAACCAAAACTAAATCAAATTTTCTGAATTTAATTTTATTACTTTTATGCATGCGGTTAAGCATTACATGTATAATTACACAATAGGTATTAATTCACTGATCAATATTTTTTTCACATTTTAATGTATCGTCAATGAACAGGTGTATCCAATGTCAGTAGTTAAATATATCAATCACATAATTGTTACTTAGTGTCTACATTTTCTATAACAGACTGAAAGGTTGTGTCTTTCTATTCGTGATAAGCTAAAAAACCACTGAATGGGTTAGTAGCAGCGATATTGACAGTAATATATCATTAACCGGCATAAGTTGTATGTATGAGTAAAATATTTATTATTTCTCGACATAATTTCAACGACACTTGATATACTTGGGTGTACCCAAGAATCAATCATCAAAGCTTTCGTTTCGATTTGTCTATGCAAACACATAATATTTATCAGGGTGCGATTAACTCCTCCTAAGAGGCAAATTTACGACCTTTTGGTTGTGATTTCACCATAAATTCGTATAGTAGTAACTCCTAAGTTATTACATTAGAGAGAATAATCCAATTCTCGGATTACAATTTCTTGGAATATCTGTTGGTTAGCTGAGAAAGATGCGCTATAGGGTTGAGCGCTTTTTATCTCACTAAAATTTTCTACGCTACTTGTAATTGTTGCAAATACACTTAAATGAACCAGCGAGCTGAGGACACGAAACATGATTTATGACAAAATGCACGATCATTCTTCTTCCAATTTAAGATGTTTTTACTTGCCTAAATTGATCTTCAAAGAACAATTCATCAACAATTTATAACCTGCTTTCTTCAACGGTAATAAACGAATGAGCATTACGTCTTCTCCAGGACACGAAATGTCTTAACATTTTTGATAAAGTTTACTCACGCGGCCATTTGTACGTTGGATACCTGCTTGAGTATCTACCGGATGAAAATTTTCGGTAGAATTTTTTCAATACTTTATAGATTTTTTTCAGAACTGCCAATAAGTTACTCGACTATCTTTAATTACAATTATTCTCAAAACTTCAAAACGTTCGCAATTTTTTTTTTTCGTTATAAATTCTGTCGGCTGTCTTTTACATTGATTGTTTTCTAAATTGAACAGCTCACTATCTCAATATCACTTAGACCATTTTCATTTATTCTTTGCACTAATTGCGACTTTAGCGATATATAAAAAAAAATAACCGATTGAATCATATAGTAGTTAGTTTGTACCAGTACAAACGAACTTCAAATCAACAGCTAAAAACTTCAGAACGTCAAAATAACATAATCTTGTGGGTCAAGAGTCCAATAAAATTAGACGAAAAAGTTTAAATTCTAGAAATCGAAACGATACTTTTAGAGAATCTTGTAAAAGCGAAAATATTAAGTTGCTAGTTCTATTGTTGGACTACAAAATCAATACCAAAAGAAAACTTTGTATTTAAGTAGGCTTCAAAAGCACTTTTAAATCATCGTTTTTATAATTAGATATTATAATTACACTAGCTGTCCCCGCAAACGTTGTTTTGCCATATATGTTATTAACCCCCGCAACTTCCTCTTGTGGGTGGAATTTCGTAAAATCCGTTCTTAGCTGACCTCTGTCCTCTACTCGGCAAAAGGAATATTCCTACCAAATTTCAAGTCTCTACGCCTTATGGTTCCAGAGATATCGTGATGAGTCAATGGGTGGAAATCTCTTTTATATATATTATATAGATATATAGATTAATCTTGAAAAAAATATTTACGTTTAAAATAAAGGTAATATACTAGTATACTACTACCGTATTCAGCAAAAAAGGGCAAGAAACTCCTTAGTTACTCTTTAAAAAAAAAAGAAGGTTCAATCATTAAAAATTTAGTCGAATCTTGAATGAACCTTATTACCTTATTAAAAGAATTTCCATAGACGATACTTATGGCAAATATAATTATTTAATATAATTATTGTGGCGCTGTTGCTCTTCAAGTGTTGAAAATTTACTACTACTTCAATATTAACATCCCATACAACGTCTTTATTGAAATTTCAATTTCAAGTTAGTTCAAATATTGAAATCGTGATCATTACGTTATTTTAACGGACTCCAGTCTATTCGATTGGTGATAAACGCTACCCCATTTTGTCAAGAAACACACGAGTCTATTAGAAATCTTCACAGATTACTACTAGTAAGATTGGGCATGATAATTGATTGTTTTTGAGTTTTTTATACATTTTTTAATATACTCGTACATGTCGATCGAATCCAGGCTCTATTTAATTAAAAATAAAATACGATTGGTCTATAAATATATTAAAAAGCCGACCGATGGTGGAATAACCATCCAACTGCTGGCTTTGAGTTTGAAATACACAGGCCGAAGACGGGCAGCAGCGTCTTCGGTGCGACAAAGCCAGCCCTGCGATAACCAACCCGCCTGCCCAGCGTAGTGACTATGGGCAACACACATGAGTTCACGCCATTTTTTTTTCTTTTATCCAGCCAAAGCAAATTAAGATTTATTAGCTTTTATGTTTTTTGAATTTGGAGTTGTGTTTTTGGAACTAGAACTCAATAAAAATTTTACTACTACTTTTAATTTTACAATGAGTTTCGTGTAACAGGTTCTGTGTATTTGCAAACTTAATGACAGTCACACAAATTATGTTTAACTATCAGTTTGGTATCTATATTTCTGTGTGTGCAAAATAGCTTTGTTCCAATATCACTGCAATTGTATAGTAAGTAATAAGATCACGTCTAGACGGTGTATCGAGATAAAACCTGCAGCAGATTTTAATTCATACCTTCAGAATCACATCTGTGTTCCGCTTACAATTTCTTGTAGAAATTGTTTGTGTTGCGAAAACAAACATTCAAACAGACGAACATACATTAATCTTCTATTATAAAATTGTGAAATATCAGAAAGTTTAACGATTATTTAAATTTTACACGTTTACGAGACATGACGACGTCTGTAGGTTCTGCTAGTTGAAAAAAATAAATAGTTGTTTTGGCTTCTATTATTATTCTCATTCTGACCCGTCTTTGGTTATTATTAATTTTTTTTAAGCACAGACATCTGTTGGTTAAAATTTTGTTACACGTATGTATTCTGCTGACAAAGCCATCACATGTAAGAAGATACGAGACCGACACTCAACAGCAGACCTAGATCAAATTAATGCGAAAATCAATTTGTTCAACCGATTTCAAATTAATTGGTGCTGTTATATGGTTGATGAGTTAGGCAAGCTTCTAATTGCTTCAGTTGTCTGTAAATTGCTTGCACCGATGACAAAGCTTGAACCAACAATGCTTCCGATCTAGACTGTATAAGCTTCTAACCGCCTCGGTTGTTTGTAAATTGCTTGCAACCGATGACAGAGCGTTAATCGACAATGCTTACAATCTCGACTGTATTTGAGTTTTATGAAATTGATTGGACTTAATACGCACGTGAATGAGGACTTAGTACATGTTTAATAACACATAAAATGGTATTAATTAATTTTTATTGTTAGCCTTATTTCATAGGAACTCGTTTATAAAATAAAACAGTCGCATGTTAAAATAATTATACCCCGTCCAGCCATTTATGATCTTTTTGACAGCTCGCGCCTATAAATAACAGTTGTTTTTCGTTTCGGAATAACGTACTTAAAATTCTACTGTAATGTCATACTTTATTGACGATTTGATTGATTCAGTGAAGTACCCTGTGCAACAAACAACCACAGACTAGGAAACAGTTCTTGAAATAATAAATCGATCATATGATAAAAATAATTTTACGTCATGTGATTATTGTTTCTATAAATTTAATAAAAATAAAAGGAAATAAAAATACATAGTATCATCTATGACTCCAAGATTGATTATTTGCAAGAAATTAAGTCGAAATCTTGAAATTTAATTTCAAACCAAGAGTAAAGAGCAATAACCCTGTTCTTTCATTTATTTATCTCTATATATTATTATATAAAAATGAATCGCTAAATTTGTTGCTAAGCGCAAATCTCGAGATCAGCTGAACCGATTTCACTAATTCTTTTTTTATAATATTCCTTGAAGTACGAGGATGGTTCTTACGGAGAGAAAAATTTAAAAAAAATGCCTAAAAAGTCTAAAAACAACACTTATCTATATTCCCATACAAAAGTTTCGTAATAATACTTAAAAGTCAATTTGAACTTTAATACCATACAATAAAGTTTACGAGGTAGAGGGTTCCGGGAAGGCAATTGAGTGACGTTAGTATCGTATAAATATTAATTTCAATATTTTTTGTCAATATTTTTAATATATATTTTTAATTTTTATAGCTAACCATGTAACGTAACACGTAAACACAGTTCAGTCCTAAGTTATTGGTGCCATAAATTTTAGTTATACTTAAGATTACAAACGCATAAATTGAAATGTGAGTTGACACATAAACATAAAACAGTCAACTCAATGAACGAAAATGGTTCAAATCCATTAGGGACTCAAATTTTAAGTTGTACTTGAATAGGAATTTATTAGTTGGGAACTCAAACAGTTTTTAGCTAGTTGTTAAAATATTAGAGTGATAAATTTTATATTCGAGACAGGCTTAAAATTTTGTGTTGACAGATGCGAGGGAATGTTCTAAGGGCCAGTTTCCACTGATTGATATAATCGCGATTAGTTCGACATAAAGTCGGTTTACGCATTTAACAAAGTTTAGAGCTGGAAATTGCATTTCACTAACATAAACTAAACGCAGTTAGAGAATAACGGCTGAACCGATTGCACTAATTCTTTTTTTTTGTGTTCCTTGAAGTATGAGGATGTTTGTTACAGAGAGGAATTTTAAAGGGATTGCCTGAAAAAGTCTTAAAACAGCACTTTGCTATGTTCTCATACAAATAATTCGTAATAATAATTAAACGAAAGCAAGGTTAGAATCGAACTATAAATTCGATTAAGCAAAGCATAATTCTGTTAAGCGGTGGAACCCGGGCCTAAGGGTTCGACCCGGCGTATGAGTGGGTTTTTTGCTGTAATTACAGGACGCCGGGGTTGCCATCACAAAGTTTTGAGTTACCTTGTTTGGATTAAAAACTACAAAATTGACGTGTATTTACTTTACATTAACACGTAAGGTTAAAAATGACGATAATCGGTTAAATAACTTCCTTTTGAAATCGGTTGAATAATACATTATTCTTCACAACCGTCATACAAATTTATTATAACTAACATTGTTTTCTTCGGCTTTATTCAATGTATATTTGTTTTTCCCTTTTATTGTTTATCTTTGTTGTGTTTTTGTTTAATTGATTTACGCAATTTCCTTCGGATCGGATAAAAGTGCTTACAGCCAGTAAAGCTCAATTTATGGAGGAAGTAATAATTTTATTTCTTGTTCTTGTTTTGTGTTGCACTATAATGACTTATAAACTATCGGGAAAGAACAATTACACATGGGATTGCCGTATTTTTTTTTTGAATACGGAAATGTACCGCGGGGATCACCGAATTTCCGTAAAACACGGGAATTGCTGTGAGTATGGTATCACTGCAGAGCGCATTGGTGGACGTGTTAGGGTGGGGGAAAAACAGACGCGAGATTTCAATATATACGATGGGGAGTTTGAATTCGGGGCAGTCAGTTTGACATTCAAATTTGAATTGGGAGTTCGAAGCGGTAGGCCTCCGCGGCCGCCGCGGCCTCTTGGCCGGCGAAGCTATGGAACTTCTGACTTAGATTAAAGATAGAAATACCTAAAAAGTATTTTTTAGATCTGATTCAGGGATTTCATTAGCGTAAGCTGGCCGAGTGGCTATGTAACTTCAGTGTAGATCGCGAATTAGTTTTAATTTAATTTTACTGATTATTATTAAGTGCAATTCTTTATTATAGAATCTTAATTTGTAATCCGCTAAATAAATTCAGTGAAAGACCTGTGATGAAGCGCTCCTGATTGGTTCGAATGCATTAATTTTTTTATTTGCATGTGTGTTTTTCTGCATGTTGTGGATCTGTTACTAATTTTTATAACTTTTACGGAGATTTTTAATAAAAGATATTTAATGAATTATTAGTTAGGTTTACGTCGAAACTATTAATTATTGATTAATTATTGAAAGGAATTATTATCTAGGTTTACATTGATATTAACTATTGATTATTTACTGAATGAAATTATTATGAAAAGGTTACATTGATATTATTAATTATCAATTGATTATTGAATAAAATATATCTAATGAATTAAGATATCTAATGAATTATTAGTTAGGTTTACGTCGAAACTATTAATTATTGATTAATTATTGAAAGGAATTATTATCTAGGTTTACATTGATATTAACTATTGATTAATTACTGAATGAAATTATTATGAAAAGGTTACATTGATAATATTAATTATTGATTGATTAATGAATGGAATTATTATGAAATAAGCCTTATGACCATAATTATATTGAATTTAACTAATAAAATAAAATCTAACTTAAGTACATAACCACAATATGATGTTGTTAGAATAAAATGAAATTACATCCGTTATACTTTAAAGTACTTATATAAATTGAATGAATCTTGGTTAAAACTATCATATTAGATATTAAGGGTTAAATAGATTTTCGTTAGGGTGTATTTAAATAATGAAATGAGATTTTACTATGTCATTACTTTGGAAGTAAATAGAGTGGTGAATAATTCTAGGAAAATATGACCTATAAACAAACTAAGGATTAGTTGTCGTATCTTATTGAATATTCTCTACATATAAATATGCTTCTATTGTATGTATATGTATATATGTATATATATATATATATATGTGTGTATTTGACTTCATTTTGACATTACACAAACTTTGTAGTTCAAACATTAATTTAAGAAATTGTAGATCTTAAATATATGTTGGAGCGAGGTAACACAGGTGGTTTGTAGTCTTGAATGAGTTCAAGGATACTTTTAGCTCTTGAATACATTCTAAGATGAGGTAATTACACACTGAACTATGACATTACACAACTATTGTAGTTTTGAACATTGATCTAAGAACTTATGTTCTTAAATAAGTGTCAAAACGAGGTATCTGGTAGACTGGAGTGTCTCAATTTCACGATGACTTTCATTGAACTATATAAACTATGTTAAGGTGAATCCATAAATGTTTGTATTCGCCAGTGTTTTATTATAGGTTTCCCCTATAAGGCAAGGCCTGTCTAAGCCACAGTTCTTCGCGTCATCGATGCTAGGTAGTTCCTAATCTAGGTCTATCTAGTAAAGAAAGTTGCGAGTACTTCCTACCAACCTCTGCGTTTGTGTTTGCCTAACTGAACTATGTTCTTGGTAAATACTATACGTATGTTTGCTTATCTTTGATAAGAATTCCTCATCTTTGATGAGAGACATTGGACAAACTCCACCAAACACCTAGTGTATGGTCGATGTTTGAACTGCAACAAAGGTTAGTAATTTAGTTTTGGACAGTGGTATGAAGTTCTATTTTAGACTAATAGAGAAACATATTCACTTTTCCAATTAATTTATTGCTAATTTTTGTGGACAGTCTCTGTTAAGTCCTAAGGCGGATTTACTGAGATTTAAGCCAAGCCTTAATCAAGTCCTCTTGTGTTTTTCAAACATACAAACATTGATGGATCATAAAACCTATTAAATATACATTCTCTCTTCCTTGTGAAAATGAGATACTCTCAGAGATTCTGATTGAGTAAATGAATATGTTATATTTAGTTGTTTTATTTATCTCTCGACACTACTATGTCCTTTGATAAATCCATTCAGTTCCTAAGAGAGCCTGATATATTCAAATGTTTAACAACTTAATTACTGGTTCAATGTTTCAATTGAACAACCTATTCTGGTTAATGAATGCTGTTTCATGTGAATGCTGTAAGTCATGCAAAGACAAACCTACACAATACACCTACTCTACATGTTGGTCATATACCTTTAATTATTCTTATTTTCCTTATAGGACACTCGAAAGGTTACGCTGTCGCCAGTCGCTAGTCGCCGACGACCCATCTCACAATGGTGGCGAGGCTTGACAATATAGCTGACTATAGACCCGTAACTCAGTAGGTCTTTCCTATGGGAAATTACACTACACAATCCAATTGTGGCAAAAGTAGTAGGTTTCGTGATCGAATTTCAAAGTAGTTGTGTGACCGAAGTTCCCGTATGGGCTAGTAAGCACACAATGAAAAGATCAGTAGACACGATCTCCTTTTGTTCACGTGGAACACATCTTAATACCATGTCTGATTACAGCTTGGTAATTACATCAACTCTAGTAATTCACTGGTTATGTCTATATGACGTCCCAAGGGATTACTCAAATACAGTCATTGCATGATTGTGCTACAGCGGTATGAAACAAGCATTTGTTAGACAGGATATATTTCCGTCTAACTTACTGTAGAAAATTGGGACCTCTCATTTCCTACCTGCTACCTTTCTTTTGATTTGATAGCACCAACGTTGTGCCTAATTTAATTTAGAGCTTTCAGCACGGTGTGGATTGGATTGGGGTCGGAGGGGAATGGTGGTTGCGACCCCCCGGGTTCAGTTGAACCCGGCCTTTTAATTCCCTAATACCTATAAACCCTATCCTAACAGATTAACACATACAAACAAACACTACACATTATTTTTCACAATTATCTGAGATAATTTATTAACTGAATAAATTATTTCAAGATAATTAATAACTATATAATATGTATTTAATCATTATTTCATTTACTTATCTATTTTTATTTATTTCATTTGTTTAGAGTTATTAGAATCTATCTATTATATCAGGTTGAACTAAAAATACATGTAAAAGAAACTTAGACACTATTCAATTAATCAATGTCAATATAGAATATCCTGAATATAATTATTTAACTTTATTTCTAATTTAGCTATCTAGATTCACTAAAAATATTAGCAATTATAATTTATTCATTCTTAAGGAGACGTCAGATATTTAGTTAAACAGTAGGTGATAGTTATTTCTAAATAAATAAGTCTATTACTATTTATTCTTAACGGTTCTAATTTACTAAATTTTATTAATTCCTAATTAATTTACTAATAAGGTGTTATAAGGTTTAATATCTTTCTTTCCTTTTAATAGTATTCCAGGAGTTAGTTATCTATAGCATTTATATCACTGGTAAGTGTAAAAATCTTTCAATTAAATTTTAGGATAAATTAATTTCAGTAATTTAATGTCATTGTGCAGAGATGTTATTTTAAATTAATGGCTAGGTAGGATGTTAGTTAAGAGTTTATATAGAAATCAAGGCTTCTAATAACATATACTATGTCTTTCCTTCGGCATACCATAAAAGGAACTGAAGTTACTCTGAAACAAAAATCAAACACAACGTAGAGTCCTTCTTTATACTAGACGATCCCAATTATAAGGCCAAAGATAATTGATATCCTCTTAAGCTTAATATTAGCTTGTAACGCCACTACCAAGATATGATAATGGGTCTTAGGTCATCCATAGGTATAGTTACAATTGCTGCCGTGATGATAAGGATATCTATGTATACCCCATAGCATAGTATATCATTACAAAATGGTGCCGTGACCAGGATATTTATGGTTGCACAAATGCCGGAGTAAGCGAGTATCTTAGAAGCTTTAAAATAACTTTTCAAAGCATTTACAGTGAATAAATGTAATGCCAGTGATTAAATGATAATAGTTGCACGATTGTACTAATAGAAGACACAAAGCATATTAGTTAACAATTCTTTAAAGTTCATTTTACACAAAATAAGATAAACCTATTAAATTCATATTATGTAAGCATATTAACTTGTTTTAGACAAACTAAGAATGGTTCCATAGGTATATAGCGTCTTGGCGCAGTTAGAATTACAGTTAGGTGCATAGATCTAAATAAATCTGTTTTAAGAGTAATATTGAAGAGATGTTTAATACTTAAAGGTTGCATTAAGCTTCTCAGTAATAAGATTTGAATGGTCGGACCATAGCAGCCTATTGTCTCATGTATTATTACTAATGATGGATAGTTGCATATTTAAATAATTATTTATTCATGAAATTACATGAAAGTATCTACCTACACAACATTACTAAAATTGACTAGTAGTATATTGAAGTGGGTCTCAAGCACATCTAATTATTATCTGATTATTATTATATTATCGTCAATCAATAGACATTGTTAGGATAGTTAATAAAATTTAGATTGTATTAATTAAATATTGTTAGGGAATTCTTAAATAAAAGCCTGCAGTAAATTTTAATATTACTTACAGATACAAATTATTCTAGGTTATGTACAATTTAAACTTATTTTGTCACATTTAGTCACTGACGCTGAAGTAATTTCCTTCTTTGTTGAAATTGGTCCCAATAGTTATGCGTTGATCATCCTTAGGGCTGGCTAGATGTACGTGGATGTTAGGCTGAAATGGTAGTATTCAATAGTATTAAAATATGCACACATAATGTGAAGATAGAATAATGTTATAGTTAGTGCAAATTGGAAATTAATTATAATATTAACTAACTGTGGAATTAACTTTTATTCATTTATTTACAGAGACTGTACAGGAAAGACTATGTATTTTGGTATATTTATTCATTTTAATGTTAGATTTTAAAAATAATTAAGTGTAGTCATTGCCATCATAGCAAATTATACTTAGTTTAAATAACAGATTTTAAAGTATAGAAATTCAGTGCATTTTAGTCATGTGTGCGAGAATGTATTGGTTAAATAAAGTTGAATTAGGTTATGAAGGTAACAGGGTTATTTTGACCTTGAATTTTAGGAATGGACTGGAACTGTTTAAGATAATTTTATTTGTAAAAAAGGAGTATAGCTTACCGAATGACATAGCACTCATAAGAACTATAAAATCAATCCATGTTAACATAACATTATAACTTATTCGGTCTCTTTATGTATACTTCAATTCTATTCTAATATACTAAAGAACTAATAAATTTGCTTATAAATAATCAATTATCAGTTGTCTAACAGGGATCGTACAGAATTACAGAACTACTTAATTAAAATCAAAAATATGTGGTTGTGACCATAGATTATACACTTTTAACTAGATTGTGACATTAGAAATTGCGTTCTAAAAACAACTACAATAAATTCTTTTGAAAAGGTTCTTGTTTTTAAATATTAATAAGACATTATTGAGAAAAAAAATATAGAACATTTTTTTATGAACATTATTATTACATTTTATTTATTTTAATTTATTATTATTTTTTTGTTAGCTTTCCTCGAATTTTGAACTGTCAATTGTCAAAGGGAGGAAACTTTTATTTCAAATTTGAATTGAATAGAATTTTATATTAACCTTGTTAATTATTAGTATTTATATCAGAGGATGTGTGGTTTTAAATGTATTGAACAAGCGTGAATTAATAGCGACAGTAAAATTGTAGTAGGGTTGGTAGCGACATCTGGTGGACAAACGTGAATTAATATCGAGTTGCTTACGGAAGTTATGGATGGTTGTGCTATGTGTTCGTAGATGGCGCTGAAAGAATTTCAAAATGTTTCATATCAGTAACGCCATCTGTTGAGAGTGAGTGGTATTGAAAGGTAGGCTTAGAAGTAGAAATGGCGTAGTATCGAGTGTAGATATGGAAGTGTTTATTGTGAAACAAAGATGGCGTGGTTGTGATCTTATAAGTTATATACAATGGTTCAGTGGATGAGGGAATTGAATGCCATATGCAAGGTGGAAAGTTCAATCCGAGTGAATTGAATTTCAATTAAAAATATATACTGTAGTATTTATTATAATAAAGACGATTAGGGATAGTATGAATTTGGCATTTAACATTTATAAGGATTTGAGAATTTTTCTAATTGTTATGATTTCACAGCGATAGTTTTATTATTCTTTTGTTGATGGATGCATTGTTTGGTGTGAATGGAATTGAATTGATGTTTGATAAGAATGTTATCAATGAATACTAGAGAAGAAATGAAGTTGTCATATTTCATTTGAAAGTATGATAGTTGAAATATAATTAAACTTGTAAACATTTAATATTTTAAAATTAAAACTAAGTTTTAAAATTGCAGATTCCGGTCGACTTGATAAAATTTCAATAAAATATTAGAAGTTTAAAAGGTGATTAGAAAGAGATAGTTTTTGTGTGAACATTTGGAAAGTTTATTTAAATTAAACTCAAATTAAATGAGTAGTTTAAATAGAGTGCAGTGAATCTTTTTAATTTAAAATAAATTAATTAAAATTTAGATAAACATTATCAGTGATACATTTGAAGCAAATTAAATCTATAACAATGCCTAGGCGTCAATCTAAAGCTAGTCCTGTTGGAACCAAGGCGACTAACTCTAATAACAAGCGAGTGTCTGCAGTTAAACCTGCTACTAAAGTAAGGAAGATTAATTCTTTACGATACATATCTCGAATGATGGAAAAGGCAATGAATAACATCAATAATAGAATCTCGGAGTTGGAAAATAGAATGTCTACTCCTAGTGGATCATCGGACAATGTTATGCCGAGAGAAAATTGTATTCAACCTATCATACAGCCGGGAACATCAACGGTATACTATCCAGTGGCACAGATGCCTACGGAAAGACCTAAGTTTCCATTTAAAGGAAAACACCCTGTGACGTTCATCGAAGACTTGACTGCTTATTTAAGAAGGTCTGCACCAGAGGCGAGAGATATAATAGACATTGTCATAGATTGTCTTGAAAATGAATCGCGAAATTGGGCGCGTATTTATAAAGATAGATGGACAGTGTTTGAAGACTTCAAAAGGGATTTTTTAGACACATATTGGGGCGAGGCTGAGCAGAATGAATTAAGAAGACGAATCAGTCAGAATTCGTGGGACGGAGTCCAGTCTATGTTAAGCCATTTCATTACTTTATGTGGACAAGCGAAGATGTTGACGTATCCTATTCAAGAGAGACAATTAATAAACGACATTATGAATCATTTTCCTAAAGATGTTCAATATGCTTGGTCAACAAGTAATTACACATCGATTCTTCAAGCTACGGAGTTTCTACGAAAGTTAGATAACATTAATAAGCAAAATAACTTCAGTAGTGGCATTAATGCCCATTCTAGCAGCGTTCAAAGACCTGAGATGGCAGCTCAACAGCAGAATGGCAGAGGCGGTCTCAACCGGAAGCGAATTATGAACACTAGATCAATGAGTAAGGTGATACCAAACAAGAAGAATAGCATTAATGGTACGAATAGAGTAGATAATGATAACAATGTTTCTATAGAAAACTCTGTATCAACAGAGAATTTAAACTAATAAGTGTTGATGTGACAGACCCCGGTACATCAACTTTAGTAGGGGCGAACAGTACATCAGTAGCTTTAAGAATTATGCTTAAACTCGGGTGGGAACCTGGACAGACATTAGGTAGACATAATAATGGTATACGTAAACCAATCATAGCTAAGGGACAATATTGTAAATCAGGGTTAGGCTCAGGATTAAATAAAAATAATTCAACAGATTTCAAGTATAAAATCATACAAACATTAAAAAATCAATCGGAAATAGATAATGAGTCATTAGTGCAAACCGAAGCAGTCTATTCATTATTTGACGAGGAAGATAATATTACCGCGGATAAATTAGAAATAATTAAATCTGAGATTGAAGTGATAGTATTTGGTAAACGAGTCATATGTTTAGTCGATACAGGGAGTGACATAACCTGTATTTCAGAATCATTTTGGGAATCTTTAAAATCATTAACTGGGAACAAATTAGACATGTTACCTGTTAAGCCGATTCAGATACGTGGAGCAGTAGGACAAAAGAGTGCTAAAATACAACAAATGGTTTTATTACCTGTAAGATTTGGGGTAATTGATTTAGAGATTAGATTTTTTATAGTACCAAAATTAGTTCATTCAATGATATTAGGATTTGACTGGCTTATGGCAAATAATGTTAATATTAAATTACAAGAGCCATCCATAGGGTTAGTTATCGAACATAGAGATCAACGAGTATTAATTCCGTTTATTAAATATAATTTTGAGGAAAGGAGAATTTGTGATATTACAAAGGTAGATAATAGTTTTGATTTCAATAAATATTTACAAGAAATAAAGACGGGTACACCTCTTAAAGGAACTCAATTAAATAAATTAAAACAGATTCTAATTAAATATAGCGAAGTATTTGTTAAAAGGTTAGGTAGAGCTAATTGTTATCAACATATTATCAAAATGATGGACCATAGTCCAATAATTAAACGGTCTTATCCCGTTCCGTACGCATATAGACAAAAAATGGAAGAAAAATTAGCCGAAATGGTCGATATGGGAATAATATCTAGAGGTTCAACACCGTATTGTAGTCCGTTAACTTACACTTTAAAAACTGATGGTTCAATTAGAGTTCTACTAGATGCACGTGAAATCAATAAATACATGATAGCTGAGTCGGAAGCACCTCCAATGCAAATAGATGTTTTAAATTCATTTCACGGGGTTAATTATATTAGTATAATAGATTTGAATAATGCATATTTTCAAATTGCCATTTCTGAGGATAGTAAAAAGTATACCGGGTTCACATTTAATGGAAAATCTTATATGTACAATGTTTTACCACAAGGACTTAAGACTTCAGTAGGTAGTTTCAGTAGAGCTATGGACTTAATATTAGGGACTGAAGTTAGACATTTTTGCGTGAATTATCTAGATGACCTTGCTATCTTAACTCAAGGAACGTTAAATGAACATTTAGAACATATCGATATAATACTAAACAAATTAAAGTCAGCGGGGTTAACATGTAATCTTGAAAAATGTAAATTCATATGTAAAGAAGTTAAAATGTTAGGACATATTATTTCTACCGAGGGAATTAAAACTGACCCAGAGAAAATAGAGTCAATTAAGAATTTCCCAGTTCCCAAGAAAATAAAACATTTAAGAGCATTTTTAGGACTTTGTAATTATTATAGGCGGTTCATTCCTGATTATAATAGTATAATTCAACCTTTATGCCAATTATTAAAAAAAAGTAAAGGATGGACATGGACTTCAGAAGCACAAGTAGCCTTTGAAAAATTGAAAAATAGTTTTTTAAGGACAATAAAGTTACATCATCCGGATATGTCTAAACCTTTTTATTTACAAACAGATAGTTCGGGAGTAGGTCTTGCGGGGGTTTTATTTCAGTACGATGAACAAGGGGAAATGAAAATATTAGGCTATTGTAGCAGATCTCATAAGGGCGCCGAATTAAGATGGACTGTTACTGAACAAGAGTTTTGGGCTATAATCTATTGTTTAAGGAAGTTTGAAACCTATTTGAGGGGCGCAAAGCTTATAATTAGAACTGATCACAAAGCATTGACGTTTGTTAAGACATGGAAATTGTATAATAGTCGAATAATTAGATGGATATTGTTTCTCGAACAATTCGATTATAGTATCGAACATATAAAAGGTAGAGATAATGTCGCTGTTGATGTGTTATCTAGGTTCCCACCTGATTCATCAATGATACAAGAAGATAGAATCTATTGTCCTGAGATACATTATATGGAAATTAATAAAAATAAAACATTAATAACAAACTTAAAAAATATATCTAGTTTTCAATCTAATGATAATGAAGTACAGTTGATAATGGATATTATAAATAACATTAGTAATAATCATAGTGGTAGAATAAATAATATTGCTAAGCGCTGTTATATCAAGGATGGAGTGTTATATTTTAAAATTGATTCAGATAAACATGTAATTTATTTACCCTCTCAGTTACGAGAGGAAGTAATTTCTCAAATTCATAAAGAAATGGGACATCAAGGAGTTTTTAAGGTACTCAAATATATTAAAGATAGATTCTATTTTCCTAATATGCATAGAACAGTTAAAGTATTATTAAAGACTTGTCATCTCTGTCAAGTTTCTAAAGGTGATAATATAAAATATGTAGGCAAATGTAAATCTATTGTGACAGAAGAAATAGGTGACTTAGTTATGGCAGACTTATATGGACCATTGCCGAAAGGACGGTTTGGTTCTGCTTATATACTTGTAATTCAGGATTCATTTAGTAAATTTGTTAAATTATATGATTTGTCTAAAGCCACTTCTCGTTCAGTTATTACAAAGTTAAAACAATTTGTTAAAATAATTAAGCCTAAAGTAATTATGACTGATAATGGTAGTCAATTTTCATCTGAAAGTTGGAAACAAACTTTAAAAGATATGGGTATAAAACCTATATTTACAACTGTAAGAAATCCTCGACCTAATACGACAGAGAGGGTTAACAGAGAACTAGGACGTTTATTTCGAACATATTGCCATAAAAATCATAAAAGTTGGGTAACGATATTAAATAAAATCGAAACATTATATAACAACACATTTCATGAAAGTACGGGATTTACTCCTAATGAAATATTATATGGATTGAGTAATGACATGTCATTTGATAGTTGTTTACCTCAATTAAATAAGTCCAAAGATATTAATCAAATTAGAATTCAAGTTAGGAAAAATTTAAAAGATAACAGTATTAAACGACAAACTAAATTTAATAGGTCCCATCGTTTAATTGAATTTCAGATCGGAGATTATGTAAAGATTCGTAAGGTAAATAAGTCAGAGGCTCAAAAGAAACTTATAAAAAAGTTTCAATTGCTGTATGAAGGACCTTATGTAGTTAGTGCGATTCCATTTGCAAATGTTTACACATTAATGGACCCTATAACTAAAGAAATTAGAGGAAACTTTAATACAATACATCTAAATAGATATTATCAATAATAAATTGATCACGATCAATTATAGATGTTATCAATGTTTAACTGTTGATATAAACAATTGAATTAATAATGTGGAATTGAAAAGGATAGATTTTAAACTAGAATATCAATAAACTTTATCGAAGATTTATTATATTTCACAATAATTTAATGTCGAAACTATAGATGATTTTATAAAATGAATTGCACTTAAATAAGTTAGATATATAAGTAAAAGATTAGGTTATTATGATAGTAATTAGAGGATTAAAATAGATAGTAATAAGTTAGATAAGTGTAATTGTAATTAGGTTTAGTTATGAGTAAAAATAAAAATTAAGGAAACGATGGGTCAGGGAAATGACTCAACTAATTTTATTGGAGCGCTTAAAAGTACTCACATAATTATATAACAATTTAATTTTCAATTGACTATTAAGTCATATATTAATTTTTTTTTCATCATTACTTAACCTATTAAGCGCTAGCTTAATAGAAATAATAATTTAATTTTCAACGGACTACTAAGTCATATATAAATTTTTTCCTTTCATCAAATACTTATTAAGCGCTAGCTTAATAAAAATAGTTGGTGGGGAGTAGGGCGGTCATTTCTTCACAAAATTAACTGAACATTTTAAGTTATATTCAATCTAAATTAAATTGTAAAAATATAGGTCAGACCTTAAAGTTTGACTGTTTGCAATACAAGTTGTCCAAGTACTGCAATATACTAAATAACATATCACCAATTCATATTAGTATTAGATATGAATTGTGCAACTGTATTCAAATATTTTAATTTATTCATTCTGAAAGGAAACGGATACGATTCCATACATTCTTGGGCTGAAATGCAATGTAAAATATAACGTAATGAAATAGTACCAATTAATGTATTTACGCTTATTGATTCCTTGCTGAAATTCTGTACATTTTGGCTATTTAAGAGCGGAGTTATTAGACGTTTTGTAAAATTGAGGTTATGTTACAATGTCTATGGAAAATCACTAAGTTCCTGAAGCACTAAAGGTTATCATATTATATCATTACAAATATCAATCACTTGAAACCATAAATAAATATCAGGAATGGACTCAGGATGCATCTGAATACACTGAAAACATTAAACAATTATAAACATGATTACATGAAACAAGTGACAGTGACGGGACCATGACGGGGCACACAGTTTCAATATCAGTCAGCTGTCAAAGCTGTTATTAAAAATAATTATGATTTATTTTTAATCGATACGAAATCGATAATAATTTGGGTTTATCAGATATTAATTTTTATTTTCGATATTAATGTAACTTTAATTAAATACACTTTATTGTTTATAACTTCAATTGTGTATCTGAATACTTTGAGTTAATTAACTAGTGCAAATTTTTTTAAAATTCTATAATCGATTATAGTTAAATCGATACCCAATTAATTTGACGAAAACTCTTCTCTCATCTTTTTCATTTTTCTCAGCTTCCAGATTCAGAATTGAGCTAATATTTTATATAAAAAAAAAAAAAAATATATATGATCAATTTTTAAACCTATCTGTACTTAATACATTTTAGCCTAAAAGTCCCACCTCCTTTAAAATAAGATGAACTGCACTCTGTTAAGTTGTATATTTAACATTGAGAGCCGGATTTTATATTTTAAAAACAATATGTGTATTGTTATAAGATAAAATTGAGCCTAGATGTAGGAATTCAAATCAAATTGGATCTATGTGAGTGTGAGAGTGGGTGAAGGAGCTGGAATGGTTGGTTGAAATTGATTATTTTGATTTTAACCATTGAATATAACGCTGGTGGTGTGATTGATGAGAGGTTGGATGTTTGGGAGAAGAGTATGCTTCTATGTGCTGTTGATTGAGGCTGAATGTAAGGATTCATGAGTGTCCTTTCAGTTGAGAGGTGGCGTGATACAGAATTGTGTTATTTGGTTACGTTGTTGTGATTAATTAATAATTACGATAAACTACATTATATAATTAAGGGGCGATTGTAACGTAACACGTAAACACAGTTCAGTCCTAAGTTATTGGTGCCATAAATTTTAGTTATACTTAAGATTACAAACGCATAAATTGAAATGTGAGTTGACACATAAACATAAAACAGTCAACTCAATGAACGAAAATGGTTCAAATCCATTAGGGACTCAAATTTTAAGTTGTACTTGAATAGGAATTTATTAGTTGGGAACTCAAACAGTTTTTAGCTAGTTGTTAAAATATTAGAGTGATAAATTTTATATTCGAGACAGGCTTAAAATTTTGTGTTGACAGATGCGAGGGAATGTTCTAAGGGCCAGTTTCCACTGATTGATATAATCGCGATTAGTTCGACATAAAGTCGGTTTACGCATTTAACAAAGTTTAGAGCTGGAAATTGCATTTCACTAACATAAACTAAACGCAGTTAGAGAATAACGGCTGAACCGATTGCACTAATTCTTTTTTTTTGTGTTCCTTGAAGTATGAGGATGTTTGTTACAGAGAGGAATTTTAAAGGGATTGCCTGAAAAAGTCTTAAAACAGCACTTTGCTATGTTCTCATACAAATAATTCGTAATAATAATTAAACGAAAGCAAGGTTAGAATCGAACTATAAATTCGATTAAGCAAAGCATAATTCTGTTAAGCGGTGGAACCCGGGCCTAAGGGTTCGACCCGGCGTATGAGTGGGTTTTTTGCTGTAATTACAGGACGCCGGGGTTGCCATCACAAAGTTTTGAGTTACCTTGTTTGGATTAAAAACTACAAAATTGACGTGTATTTACTTTACATTAACACGTAAGGTTAAAAATGACGATAATCGGTTAAATAACTTCCTTTTGAAATCGGTTGAATAATACATTATTCTTCACAACCGTCATACAAATTTATTATAACTAACATTGTTTTCTTCGGCTTTATTCAATGTATATTTGTTTTTCCCTTTTATTGTTTATCTTTGTTGTGTTTTTGTTTAATTGATTTACGCAATTTCCTTCGGATCGGATAAAAGTGCTTACAGCCAGTAAAGCTCAATTTATGGAGGAAGTAATAATTTTATTTCTTGTTCTTGTTTTGTGTTGCACTATAATGACTTATAAACTATCGGGAAAGAACAATTACACATGGGATTGCCGTATTTTTTTTTGAATACGGAAATGTACCGCGGGGATCACCGAATTTCCGTAAAACACGGGAATTGCTGTGAGTATGGTATCACTGCAGAGCGCATTGGTGGACGTGTTAGGGTGGGGGAAAAACAGACGCGAGATTTCAATATATACGATGGGGAGTTTGAATTCGGGGCAGTCAGTTTGACATTCAAATTTGAATTGGGAGTTCGAAGCGGTAGGCCTCCGCGGCCGCCGCGGCCTCTTGGCCGGCGAAGCTATGGAACTTCTGACTTAGATTAAAGATAGAAATACCTAAAAAGTATTTTTTAGATCTGATTCAGGGATTTCATTAGCGTAAGCTGGCCGAGTGGCTATGTAACTTCAGTGTAGATCGCGAATTAGTTTTAATTTAATTTTACTGATTATTATTAAGTGCAATTCTTTATTATAGAATCTTAATTTGTAATCCGCTAAATAAATTCAGTGAAAGACCTGTGATGAAGCGCTCCTGATTGGTTCGAATGCATTAATTTTTTTATTTGCATGTGTGTTTTTCTGCATGTTGTGGATCTGTTACTAATTTTTATAACTTTTACGGAGATTTTTAATAAAAGATATTTAATGAATTATTAGTTAGGTTTACGTCGAAACTATTAATTATTGATTAATTATTGAAAGGAATTATTATCTAGGTTTACATTGATATTAACTATTGATTATTTACTGAATGAAATTATTATGAAAAGGTTACATTGATATTATTAATTATCAATTGATTATTGAATAAAATATATCTAATGAATTAAGATATCTAATGAATTATTAGTTAGGTTTACGTCGAAACTATTAATTATTGATTAATTATTGAAAGGAATTATTATCTAGGTTTACATTGATATTAACTATTGATTAATTACTGAATGAAATTATTATGAAAAGGTTACATTGATAATATTAATTATTGATTGATTAATGAATGGAATTATTATGAAATAAGCCTTATGACCATAATTATATTGAATTTAACTAATAAAATAAAATCTAACTTAAGTACATAACCACAATATGATGTTGTTAGAATAAAATGAAATTACATCCGTTATACTTTAAAGTACTTATATAAATTGAATGAATCTTGGTTAAAACTATCATATTAGATATTAAGGGTTAAATAGATTTTCGTTAGGGTGTATTTAAATAATGAAATGAGATTTTACTATGTCATTACTTTGGAAGTAAATAGAGTGGTGAATAATTCTAGGAAAATATGACCTATAAACAAACTAAGGATTAGTTGTCGTATCTTATTGAATATTCTCTACATATAAATATGCTTCTATTGTATGTATATGTATATATGTATATATATATATATATATGTGTGTATTTGACTTCATTTTGACATTACACAAACTTTGTAGTTCAAACATTAATTTAAGAAATTGTAGATCTTAAATATATGTTGGAGCGAGGTAACACAGGTGGTTTGTAGTCTTGAATGAGTTCAAGGATACTTTTAGCTCTTGAATACATTCTAAGATGAGGTAATTACACACTGAACTATGACATTACACAACTATTGTAGTTTTGAACATTGATCTAAGAACTTATGTTCTTAAATAAGTGTCAAAACGAGGTATCTGGTAGACTGGAGTGTCTCAATTTCACGATGACTTTCATTGAACTATATAAACTATGTTAAGGTGAATCCATAAATGTTTGTATTCGCCAGTGTTTTATTATAGGTTTCCCCTATAAGGCAAGGCCTGTCTAAGCCACAGTTCTTCGCGTCATCGATGCTAGGTAGTTCCTAATCTAGGTCTATCTAGTAAAGAAAGTTGCGAGTACTTCCTACCAACCTCTGCGTTTGTGTTTGCCTAACTGAACTATGTTCTTGGTAAATACTATACGTATGTTTGCTTATCTTTGATAAGAATTCCTCATCTTTGATGAGAGACATTGGACAAACTCCACCAAACACCTAGTGTATGGTCGATGTTTGAACTGCAACAAAGGTTAGTAATTTAGTTTTGGACAGTGGTATGAAGTTCTATTTTAGACTAATAGAGAAACATATTCACTTTTCCAATTAATTTATTGCTAATTTTTGTGGACAGTCTCTGTTAAGTCCTAAGGCGGATTTACTGAGATTTAAGCCAAGCCTTAATCAAGTCCTCTTGTGTTTTTCAAACATACAAACATTGATGGATCATAAAACCTATTAAATATACATTCTCTCTTCCTTGTGAAAATGAGATACTCTCAGAGATTCTGATTGAGTAAATGAATATGTTATATTTAGTTGTTTTATTTATCTCTCGACACTACTATGTCCTTTGATAAATCCATTCAGTTCCTAAGAGAGCCTGATATATTCAAATGTTTAACAACTTAATTACTGGTTCAATGTTTCAATTGAACAACCTATTCTGGTTAATGAATGCTGTTTCATGTGAATGCTGTAAGTCATGCAAAGACAAACCTACACAATACACCTACTCTACATGTTGGTCATATACCTTTAATTATTCTTATTTTCCTTATAGGACACTCGAAAGGTTACGCTGTCGCCAGTCGCTAGTCGCCGACGACCCATCTCACAATGGTGGCGAGGCTTGACAATATAGCTGACTATAGACCCGTAACTCAGTAGGTCTTTCCTATGGGAAATTACACTACACAATCCAATTGTGGCAAAAGTAGTAGGTTTCGTGATCGAATTTCAAAGTAGTTGTGTGAACGAAGTTCCCGTATGGGCTAGTAAGCACACAATGAAAAGATCAGTAGACACGATCTCCTTTTGTTCACGTGGAACACATCTTAATACCATGTCTGATTACAGCTTGGTAATTACATCAACTCTAGTAATTCACTGGTTATGTCTATATGACGTCCCAAGGGATTACTCAAATACAGTCATTGCATGATTGTGCTACAGCGGTATGAAACAAGCATTTGTTAGACAGGATATATTTCCGTCTAACTTACTGTAGAAAATTGGGACCTCTCATTTCCTACCTGCTACCTTTCTTTTGATTTGATAGCACCAACGTTGTGCCTAATTTAATTTAGAGCTTTCAGCACGGTGTGGATTGGATTGGGGTCGGAGGGGAATGGTGGTTGCGACCCCCCGGGTTCAGTTGAACCCGGCCTTTTAATTCCCTAATACCTATAAACCCTATCCTAACAGATTAACACATACAAACAAACACTACACATTATTTTTCACAATTATCTGAGATAATTTATTAACTGAATAAATTATTTCAAGATAATTAATAACTATATAATATGTATTTAATCATTATTTCATTTACTTATCTATTTTTATTTATTTCATTTGTTTAGAGTTATTAGAATCTATCTATTATATCAGGTTGAACTAAAAATACATGTAAAAGAAACTTAGACACTATTCAATTAATCAATGTCAATATAGAATATCCTGAATATAATTATTTAACTTTATTTCTAATTTAGCTATCTAGATTCACTAAAAATATTAGCAATTATAATTTATTCATTCTTAAGGAGACGTCAGATATTTAGTTAAACAGTAGGTGATAGTTATTTCTAAATAAATAAGTCTATTACTATTTATTCTTAACGGTTCTAATTTACTAAATTTTATTAATTCCTAATTAATTTACTAATAAGGTGTTATAAGGTTTAATATCTTTCTTTCCTTTTAATAGTATTCCAGGAGTTAGTTATCTATAGCATTTATATCACTGGTAAGTGTAAAAATCTTTCAATTAAATTTTAGGATAAATTAATTTCAGTAATTTAATGTCATTGTGCAGAGATGTTATTTTAAATTAATGGCTAGGTAGGATGTTAGTTAAGAGTTTATATAGAAATCAAGGCTTCTAATAACATATACTATGTCTTTCCTTCGGCATACCATAAAAGGAACTGAAGTTACTCTGAAACAAAAATCAAACACAACGTAGAGTCCTTCTTTATACTAGACGATCCCAATTATAAGGCCAAAGATAATTGATATCCTCTTAAGCTTAATATTAGCTTGTAACGCCACTACCAAGATATGATAATGGGTCTTAGGTCATCCATAGGTATAGTTACAATTGCTGCCGTGATGATAAGGATATCTATGTATACCCCATAGCATAGTATATCATTACAAAATGGTGCCGTGACCAGGATATTTATGGTTGCACAAATGCCGGAGTAAGCGAGTATCTTAGAAGCTTTAAAATAACTTTTCAAAGCATTTACAGTGAATAAATGTAATGCCAGTGATTAAATGATAATAGTTGCACGATTGTACTAATAGAAGACACAAAGCATATTAGTTAACAATTCTTTAAAGTTCATTTTACACAAAATAAGATAAACCTATTAAATTCATATTATGTAAGCATATTAACTTGTTTTAGACAAACTAAGAATGGTTCCATAGGTATATAGCGTCTTGGCGCAGTTAGAATTACAGTTAGGTGCATAGATCTAAATAAATCTGTTTTAAGAGTAATATTGAAGAGATGTTTAATACTTAAAGGTTGCATTAAGCTTCTCAGTAATAAGATTTGAATGGTCGGACCATAGCAGCCTATTGTCTCATGTATTATTACTAATGATGGATAGTTGCATATTTAAATAATTATTTATTCATGAAATTACATGAAAGTATCTACCTACACAACATTACTAAAATTGACTAGTAGTATATTGAAGTGGGTCTCAAGCACATCTAATTATTATCTGATTATTATTATATTATCGTCAATCAATAGACATTGTTAGGATAGTTAATAAAATTTAGATTGTATTAATTAAATATTGTTAGGGAATTCTTAAATAAAAGCCTGCAGTAAATTTTAATATTACTTACAGATACAAATTATTCTAGGTTATGTACAATTTAAACTTATTTTGTCACATTTAGTCACTGACGCTGAAGTAATTTCCTTCTTTGTTGAAATTGGTCCCAATAGTTATGCGTTGATCATCCTTAGGGCTGGCTAGATGTACGTGGATGTTAGGCTGAAATGGTAGTATTCAATAGTATTAAAATATGCACACATAATGTGAAGATAGAATAATGTTATAGTTAGTGCAAATTGGAAATTAATTATAATATTAACTAACTGTGGAATTAACTTTTATTCATTTATTTACAGAGACTGTACAGGAAAGACTATGTATTTTGGTATATTTATTCATTTTAATGTTAGATTTTAAAAATAATTAAGTGTAGTCATTGCCATCATAGCAAATTATACTTAGTTTAAATAACAGATTTTAAAGTATAGAAATTCAGTGCATTTTAGTCATGTGTGCGAGAATGTATTGGTTAAATAAAGTTGAATTAGGTTATGAAGGTAACAGGGTTATTTTGACCTTGAATTTTAGGAATGGACTGGAACTGTTTAAGATAATTTTATTTGTAAAAAAGGAGTATAGCTTACCGAATGACATAGCACTCATAAGAACTATAAAATCAATCCATGTTAACATAACATTATAACTTATTCGGTCTCTTTATGTATACTTCAATTCTATTCTAATATACTAAAGAACTAATAAATTTGCTTATAAATAATCAATTATCAGTTGTCTAACAGGGATCGTACAGAATTACAGAACTACTTAATTAAAATCAAAAATATGTGGTTGTGACCATAGATTATACACTTTTAACTAGATTGTGACATTAGAAATTGCGTTCTAAAAACAACTACAATAAATTCTTTTGAAAAGGTTCTTGTTTTTAAATATTAATAAGACATTATTGAGAAAAAAAATATAGAACATTTTTTTATGAACATTATTATTACATTTTATTTATTTTAATTTATTATTATTTTTTTGTTAGCTTTCCTCGAATTTTGAACTGTCAATTGTCAAAGGGAGGAAACTTTTATTTCAAATTTGAATTGAATAGAATTTTATATTAACCTTGTTAATTATTAGTATTTATATCAGAGGATGTGTGGTTTTAAATGTATTGAACAAGCGTGAATTAATAGCGACAGTAAAATTGTAGTAGGGTTGGTAGCGACATCTGGTGGACAAACGTGAATTAATATCGAGTTGCTTACGGAAGTTATGGATGGTTGTGCTATGTGTTCGTAGATGGCGCTGAAAGAATTTCAAAATGTTTCATATCAGTAACGCCATCTGTTGAGAGTGAGTGGTATTGAAAGGTAGGCTTAGAAGTAGAAATGGCGTAGTATCGAGTGTAGATATGGAAGTGTTTATTGTGAAACAAAGATGGCGTGGTTGTGATCTTATAAGTTATATACAATGGTTCAGTGGATGAGGGAATTGAATGCCATATGCAAGGTGGAAAGTTCAATCCGAGTGAATTGAATTTCAATTAAAAATATATACTGTAGTATTTATTATAATAAAGACGATTAGGGATAGTATGAATTTGGCATTTAACATTTATAAGGATTTGAGAATTTTTCTAATTGTTATGATTTCACAGCGATAGTTTTATTATTCTTTTGTTGATGGATGCATTGTTTGGTGTGAATGGAATTGAATTGATGTTTGATAAGAATGTTATCAATGAATACTAGAGAAGAAATGAAGTTGTCATATTTCATTTGAAAGTATGATAGTTGAAATATAATTAAACTTGTAAACATTTAATATTTTAAAATTAAAACTAAGTTTTAAAATTGCAGATTCCGGTCGACTTGATAAAATTTCAATAAAATATTAGAAGTTTAAAAGGTGATTAGAAAGAGATAGTTTTTGTGTGAACATTTGGAAAGTTTATTTAAATTAAACTCAAATTAAATGAGTAGTTTAAATAGAGTGCAGTGAATCTTTTTAATTTAAAATAAATTAATTAAAATTTAGATAAACATTATCAGTGATACATTTGAAGCAAATTAAATCTATAACAATGCCTAGGCGTCAATCTAAAGCTAGTCCTGTTGGAACCAAGGCGACTAACTCTAATAACAAGCGAGTGTCTGCAGTTAAACCTGCTACTAAAGTAAGGAAGATTAATTCTTTACGATACATATCTCGAATGATGGAAAAGGCAATGAATAACATCAATAATAGAATCTCGGAGTTGGAAAATAGAATGTCTACTCCTAGTGGATCATCGGACAATGTTATGCCGAGAGAAAATTGTATTCAACCTATCATACAGCCGGGAACATCAACGGTATACTATCCAGTGGCACAGATGCCTACGGAAAGACCTAAGTTTCCATTTAAAGGAAAACACCCTGTGACGTTCATCGAAGACTTGACTGCTTATTTAAGAAGGTCTGCACCAGAGGCGAGAGATATAATAGACATTGTCATAGATTGTCTTGAAAATGAATCGCGAAATTGGGCGCGTATTTATAAAGATAGATGGACAGTGTTTGAAGACTTCAAAAGGGATTTTTTAGACACATATTGGGGCGAGGCTGAGCAGAATGAATTAAGAAGACGAATCAGTCAGAATTCGTGGGACGGAGTCCAGTCTATGTTAAGCCATTTCATTACTTTATGTGGACAAGCGAAGATGTTGACGTATCCTATTCAAGAGAGACAATTAATAAACGACATTATGAATCATTTTCCTAAAGATGTTCAATATGCTTGGTCAACAAGTAATTACACATCGATTCTTCAAGCTACGGAGTTTCTACGAAAGTTAGATAACATTAATAAGCAAAATAACTTCAGTAGTGGCATTAATGCCCATTCTAGCAGCGTTCAAAGACCTGAGATGGCAGCTCAACAGCAGAATGGCAGAGGCGGTCTCAACCGGAAGCGAATTATGAACACTAGATCAATGAGTAAGGTGATACCAAACAAGAAGAATAGCATTAATGGTACGAATAGAGTAGATAATGATAACAATGTTTCTATAGAAAACTCTGTATCAACAGAGAATTTAAACTAATAAGTGTTGATGTGACAGACCCCGGTACATCAACTTTAGTAGGGGCGAACAGTACATCAGTAGCTTTAAGAATTATGCTTAAACTCGGGTGGGAACCTGGACAGACATTAGGTAGACATAATAATGGTATACGTAAACCAATCATAGCTAAGGGACAATATTGTAAATCAGGGTTAGGCTCAGGATTAAATAAAAATAATTCAACAGATTTCAAGTATAAAATCATACAAACATTAAAAAATCAATCGGAAATAGATAATGAGTCATTAGTGCAAACCGAAGCAGTCTATTCATTATTTGACGAGGAAGATAATATTACCGCGGATAAATTAGAAATAATTAAATCTGAGATTGAAGTGATAGTATTTGGTAAACGAGTCATATGTTTAGTCGATACAGGGAGTGACATAACCTGTATTTCAGAATCATTTTGGGAATCTTTAAAATCATTAACTGGGAACAAATTAGACATGTTACCTGTTAAGCCGATTCAGATACGTGGAGCAGTAGGACAAAAGAGTGCTAAAATACAACAAATGGTTTTATTACCTGTAAGATTTGGGGTAATTGATTTAGAGATTAGATTTTTTATAGTACCAAAATTAGTTCATTCAATGATATTAGGATTTGACTGGCTTATGGCAAATAATGTTAATATTAAATTACAAGAGCCATCCATAGGGTTAGTTATCGAACATAGAGATCAACGAGTATTAATTCCGTTTATTAAATATAATTTTGAGGAAAGGAGAATTTGTGATATTACAAAGGTAGATAATAGTTTTGATTTCAATAAATATTTACAAGAAATAAAGACGGGTACACCTCTTAAAGGAACTCAATTAAATAAATTAAAACAGATTCTAATTAAATATAGCGAAGTATTTGTTAAAAGGTTAGGTAGAGCTAATTGTTATCAACATATTATCAAAATGATGGACCATAGTCCAATAATTAAACGGTCTTATCCCGTTCCGTACGCATATAGACAAAAAATGGAAGAAAAATTAGCCGAAATGGTCGATATGGGAATAATATCTAGAGGTTCAACACCGTATTGTAGTCCGTTAACTTACACTTTAAAAACTGATGGTTCAATTAGAGTTCTACTAGATGCACGTGAAATCAATAAATACATGATAGCTGAGTCGGAAGCACCTCCAATGCAAATAGATGTTTTAAATTCATTTCACGGGGTTAATTATATTAGTATAATAGATTTGAATAATGCATATTTTCAAATTGCCATTTCTGAGGATAGTAAAAAGTATACCGGGTTCACATTTAATGGAAAATCTTATATGTACAATGTTTTACCACAAGGACTTAAGACTTCAGTAGGTAGTTTCAGTAGAGCTATGGACTTAATATTAGGGACTGAAGTTAGACATTTTTGCGTGAATTATCTAGATGACCTTGCTATCTTAACTCAAGGAACGTTAAATGAACATTTAGAACATATCGATATAATACTAAACAAATTAAAGTCAGCGGGGTTAACATGTAATCTTGAAAAATGTAAATTCATATGTAAAGAAGTTAAAATGTTAGGACATATTATTTCTACCGAGGGAATTAAAACTGACCCAGAGAAAATAGAGTCAATTAAGAATTTCCCAGTTCCCAAGAAAATAAAACATTTAAGAGCATTTTTAGGACTTTGTAATTATTATAGGCGGTTCATTCCTGATTATAATAGTATAATTCAACCTTTATGCCAATTATTAAAAAAAAGTAAAGGATGGACATGGACTTCAGAAGCACAAGTAGCCTTTGAAAAATTGAAAAATAGTTTTTTAAAGGACAATAAAGTTACATCATCCGGATATGTCTAAACCTTTTTATTTACAAACAGATAGTTCGGGAGTAGGTCTTGCGGGGGTTTTATTTCAGTACGATGAACAAGGGGAAATGAAAATATTAGGCTATTGTAGCAGATCTCATAAGGGCGCCGAATTAAGATGGACTGTTACTGAACAAGAGTTTTGGGCTATAATCTATTGTTTAAGGAAGTTTGAAACCTATTTGAGGGGCGCAAAGCTTATAATTAGAACTGATCACAAAGCATTGACGTTTGTTAAGACATGGAAATTGTATAATAGTCGAATAATTAGATGGATATTGTTTCTCGAACAATTCGATTATAGTATCGAACATATAAAAGGTAGAGATAATGTCGCTGTTGATGTGTTATCTAGGTTCCCACCTGATTCATCAATGATACAAGAAGATAGAATCTATTGTCCTGAGATACATTATATGGAAATTAATAAAAATAAAACATTAATAACAAACTTAAAAAATATATCTAGTTTTCAATCTAATGATAATGAAGTACAGTTGATAATGGATATTATAAATAACATTAGTAATAATCATAGTGGTAGAATAAATAATATTGCTAAGCGCTGTTATATCAAGGATGGAGTGTTATATTTTAAAATTGATTCAGATAAACATGTAATTTATTTACCCTCTCAGTTACGAGAGGAAGTAATTTCTCAAATTCATAAAGAAATGGGACATCAAGGAGTTTTTAAGGTACTCAAATATATTAAAGATAGATTCTATTTTCCTAATATGCATAGAACAGTTAAAGTATTATTAAAGACTTGTCATCTCTGTCAAGTTTCTAAAGGTGATAATATAAAATATGTAGGCAAATGTAAATCTATTGTGACAGAAGAAATAGGTGACTTAGTTATGGCAGACTTATATGGACCATTGCCGAAAGGACGGTTTGGTTCTGCTTATATACTTGTAATTCAGGATTCATTTAGTAAATTTGTTAAATTATATGATTTGTCTAAAGCCACTTCTCGTTCAGTTATTACAAAGTTAAAACAATTTGTTAAAATAATTAAGCCTAAAGTAATTATGACTGATAATGGTAGTCAATTTTCATCTGAAAGTTGGAAACAAACTTTAAAAGATATGGGTATAAAACCTATATTTACAACTGTAAGAAATCCTCGACCTAATACGACAGAGAGGGTTAACAGAGAACTAGGACGTTTATTTCGAACATATTGCCATAAAAATCATAAAAGTTGGTAACGATATTAATAAATCGAAACATTATATAACAACACATTTCATGAAAGTACGGGATTTACTCCTAATGAAATATTATATGGATTGAGTAATGACATGTCATTTGATAGTGTTTACCTCAATTAAATAAGTCCAAAGATATTAATCAAATTAGAATTCAAGTTAGGAAAAATTTAAAAGATAACAGTATTAAACGACAACTAATTTAATAGGTCCCATCGTTTAATTGAATTTCAGATCGGAGATTATGTAAAGATTCGTAAGGTAAATAAGTCAGAGGCTCAAAAGAAACTTATAAAAAAGTTTCAATTGCTGTATGAAGGACCTTATGTAGTTAGTGCGATTCCATTTGCAAATGTTTACACATTAATGGACCCTATAACTAAAGAATTAGAGGAAACTTTAATACAATACATCTAAATAGATATTATCAATAATAAATTGATCACGATCAATTATAGATGTTATCAATGTTTAACTGTTGATATAAACAATTGAATTAATAATGTGGAATTGAAAAGGATAGATTTTAAACTAGAATATCAATAAACTTTATCGAAGATTTATTATATTTCACATAATTTAATGTCGAAACTATAGATGATTTTATAAAATGAATTGCACTTAAATAAGTTAGATATATAAGTAAAAGATTAGGTTATTATGATAGTAATTAGAGGATTAAAATAGATAGTAATAAGTTAGATAAGTGTAATTGTAATTAGGTTTAGTTATGAGTAAAAATAAAAATTAAGGAAACGATGGGTCAGGGAAAATGACTCAACTAATTTTATTGGAGCGCTTAAAAGTACTCACATAATTATATAACAATTTAATTTTCAATTGACTATTAAGTCATATATTAATTTTTTTTTCATCATTACTTAACCTATTAAGCGCTAGCTTAATAGAAATAATAATTAATTTTCAACGGACTACTAAGTCATATATAAATTTTTTCCTTTCATCAAATACTTATTAAGCGCTAGCTTAATAAAAATAGTTGGTGGGGAGTAGGGCGGTCATTTCTTCACAAAATTAACTGAACATTTTAAGTTATATTCAATCTAAATTAAATTGTAAAAATATAGGTCAGACCTTAAAGTTTGACTGTTTGCAATACAAGTTGTCCAAGTACTGCAATATACTAAATAACATATCACCAATTCATATTAGTATAGATATGAATTGTGCAACTGTATTCAAATATTTTAATTTATTCATTCTGAAAGGAAACGGATACGATTCCATACATTCTTGGCTGAAATGCAATGTAAAATATAACGTAATGAAATAGTACCAATTAATGTATTTACGCTTATTGATTCCTTGCTGAAATTCTGTACATTTTGGCTATTTAAGAGCGGAGTTATTAGACGTTTTGTAAAATTGAGGTTATGTTACAATGTCTATGGAAAATCACTAAGTTCCTGAAGCACTAAAGGTTATCATATTATATCATTACAAATATCAATCACTTGAAACCATAAATAAATATCAGGAATGGACTCAGGATGCATCTGAATACACTGAAAACATTAAACAATTATAAACATGATTACATGAAACAAGTGACAGTGACGGACCATGACGGGGCACACAGTTTCAATATCAGTCAGCTGTCAAAGCTGTTATTAAAAATAATTATGATTATTTTTAATCGATACGAAATCGATAATAATTTGGGTTTATCAGATATTAATTTTTATTTTCGATATTAATGTAACTTTAATTAAATACATTTTATTGTTTATAACTTCAATTGTGTATCTGAATACTTTGAGTTAATTAACTAGTGCAAATTTTTTTAAAATTCTATAATCGATTATAGTTAAATCGATACCCAATTAATTTGACGAAAACTCTTCTCTCATCTTTTTCATTTTTCTCAGCTTCCAGATTCAGAATTGAGCTAATATTTTATATAAAAAAAAAAAAAAATATATATGATCAATTTTTAAACCTATCTGTACTTAATACATTTTAGCCTAAAAGTCCCACCTCCTTTAAAATAAGATGAACTGCACTCTGTTAAGTTGTATATTTAACATTGAGAGCCGGATTTTATATTTTAAAAACAATATGTGTATTGTTATAAGATAAAATTGAGCCTAGATGTAGGAATTCAAATCAAATTGGATCTATGTGAGTGTGAGAGTGGGTGAAGGAGCTGGAATGGTTGGTTGAAATTGATTATTTTGATTTTAACCATTGAATATAACGCTGGTGGTGTGATTGATGAGAGGTTGGATGTTTGGAGAAGAGTATGCTTCTATGTGCTGTTGATTGAGGCTGAATGTAAGGATTCATGAGTGTCCTTTCAGTTGAGAGGTGGCGTGATACAGAATTGTGTTATTTGGTTACGTTGTTGTGATTAATTAATAATTACGATAAACTACATTATATAATTAAGGGGCGATTGTAACGTAACACGTAAACACAGTTCAGTCCTAAGTTATTGGTGCCATAAATTTTAGTTATACTTAAGATTACAAACGCATAAATTGAAATGTGAGTTGACACATAAACATAAAACAGTCAACTCAATGAACGAAAATGTTCAAATCCATTAGGACTCAAATTTTAAGTTGTACTTGAATAGGAATTTATTAGTTGGGAACTCAAACAGTTTTTAGCTAGTTGTTAAATATTAGAGTGATAAATTTTATATTCGAGACAGGCTTAAAATTTTGTGTTGACAGATGCGAGGGAATGTTCTAAGGGCCAGTTTCCACTGATTGATATAATCGCGATTAGTTCGACATAAAGTCGGTTTACGCATTTAACAAAGTTTAGAGCTGGAAATTGCATTTCACTAACATAAACTAAACGCAGTTAGAGAATAACGGCTGAACCGATTGCACTAATTCTTTTTTTTTGTGTTCCTTGAAGTATGAGGATGTTTGTTACAGAGAGGAATTTTAAAGGGATTGCCTGAAAAAGTCTTAAAACAGCACTTTGCTATGTTCTCATACAAATAATTCGTAATAATAATTAAACGAAAGCAAGGTTAGAATCGAACTATAAATTCGATTAAGCAAAGCATAATTCTGTTAAGCGGTGGAACCCGGGCCTAAGGGTTCGACCCGGCGTATGAGTGGGTTTTTTGCTGTAATTACAGGACGCCGGGGTTGCCATCACAAAGTTTTGAGTTACCTTGTTTGGATTAAAAACTACAAAATTGACGTGTATTTACTTTACATAACACGTAAGGTTAAAATGACGATAATCGGTTAAATAACTTCCTTTTGAAATCGGTTGAATAATACATTATTCTTCACAACCGTCATACAAATTTATTATAACTAACATTGTTTTCTTCGGCTTATTCAATGTATATTTGTTTTTCCCTTTTATTGTTTATCTTTGTTGTGTTTTTGTTTAATTGATTTACGCAATTTCCTTCGGATCGGATAAAAGTGCTTACAGCCAGTAAAGCTCAATTTATGGAGGAAGTAATAATTTTATTTCTTGTTCTTGTTTTGTGTTGCACTATAATGACTTATAAACTATCGGGAAAGAAACAATTACACATGGGATTGCCGTATTTTTTTTTTGAATACGGCAATGTACCGCGGGATCACCGAATTTCCGTAAAACACGGGAATTGCTGTGAGTATGGTATCACTGCAGAGCGCATTGGTGGACGGGTTAGGGTGGGGAAAAACAGACGCGAGATTTCAATATATACGATGGGGAGTTTGAATTCGGGGCAGTCAGTTTGACATTCAATTTGAATTGGGAGTTCGAAGCGGTAGGCCTCCGCGGCCGCCGCGGCCTCTTGGCGGCGAAGCTATGGAACTTCTGACTTAGATTAAAGATAGAAATACCTAAAAAGTATTTTTTAGATCTGATTCAGGGATTTCATTAGCGTAAGCTGGCCGAGTGGCTATGTAACTTCAGTGTAGATCGCGAATTAGTTTTAATTTAATTTTACTGATTATTATTAAGTGCAATTCTTTATTATAGAATCTTAATTTGTAATCCGCTAATAAATTCAGTGAAAGACCTGTGATGAAGCGCTCCTGATTGGTTCGAATGCATTAATTTTTTTATTTGCATGTGTGTTTTTCTGCATGTTGTGGATCTGTTACTAATTTTTATAACTTTTACGGAGATTTTTAATAAAAGATATTTAATGAATTATTAGTTAGGTTTACGTCGAAACTATTAATTATTGATTAATTATTGAAAGGAATTATTATCTAGGTTTACATTGATATTAACTATTGATTATTTACTGAATGAAATTATTATGAAAAGGTTACATTGATATTATTAATTATCAATTGATTATTGAATAAAATATATCTAATGAATTAAGATATCTAATGAATTATTAGTTAGGTTTACGTCGAAACTATTAATTATTGATTAATTATTGAAAGGAATTATTATCTAGGTTTACATTGATATTAACTATTGATTAATTACTGAATGAAATTATTATGAAAAGGTTACATTGATAATATTAATTATTGATTGATTAATGAATGGAATTATTATGAAATAAGCCTTATGACCATAATTATATTGAATTTAACTAATAAAATAAAATCTAACTTAAGTACATAACCACAATATGATGTTGTTAGAATAAAATGAAATTACATCCGTTATACTTTAAAGTACTTATATAAATTGAATGAATCTTGGTTAAAACTATCATATTAGATATTAAGGGTTAAATAGATTTTCGTTAGGGTGTATTTAAATAATGAAATGAGATTTTACTATGTCATTACTTTGGAAGTAAATAGAGTGGTGAATAATTCTAGGAAAATATGACCTATAAACAAACTAAGGATTAGTTGTCGTATCTTATTGAATATTCTCTACATATAAATATGCTTCTATTGTATGTATATGTATATATGTATATATATATATATATATATGTGTGTATTTGACTTCATTTTGACATTACACAAACTTTGTAGTTCAAACATTAATTTAAGAAATTGTAGATCTTAAATATATGTTGGAGCGAGGTAACACAGGTGGTTTGTAGTCTTGAATGAGTTCAAGGATACTTTTAGCTCTTGAATACATTCTAAGATGAGGTAATTACACACTGAACTATGACATTACACAACTATTGTAGTTTTGAACATTGATCTAAGAACTTATGTTCTTAAATAAGTGTCAAAACGAGGTATCTGGTAGACTGGAGTGTCTCAATTTCACGATGACTTTCATTGAACTATATAAACTATGTAGGGTGAATCCATAAATGTTTGTATTCGCCAGTGTTTTATTATAGGTTTCCCCTATAAGGCAAGGCCTGTCTAAGCCACAGTTCTTCGCGTCATCGATGCTAGGTAGTTCCTAATCTAGGTCTATCTAGTAAAGAAAGTTGCGAGTACTTCCTACCAACCTCTGCGTTTGTGTTTGCCTAACTGAACTATGTTCTTGGTAATACTATACGTATGTTTGCTTATCTTTGATAAGAATTCCTCATCTTTGATGAGAGACATTGGACAAACTCCACCAAACACCTAGTGTATGGTCGATGTTTGAACTGCAACAAAGGTTAGTAATTTAGTTTTGGACAGTGGTATGAAGTTCTATTTTAGACTAATAGAGAAACATATTCACTTTTCCAATTAATTTATTGCTAATTTTTGTGGACAGTCTCTGTTAAGTCCTAAGGCGGATTTACTGAGATTTAAGCCAAGCCTTAATCAAGTCCTCTTGTGTTTTTCAAACATACAAACATTGATGGATCATAAAACCTATTAAATATACATTCTCTCTTCCTTGTGAAAATGAGATACTCTCAGAGATTCTGATTGAGTAAATGAATATGTTATATTTAGTTGTTTTATTTATCTCTCGACACTACTATGTCCTTTGATAAATCCATTCAGTTCCTAAGAGAGCCTGATATATTCAAATGTTTAACAACTTAATTACTGGTTCAATGTTTCAATTGAACAACCTATTCTGGTTAATGAATGCTGTTTCATGTGAATGCTGTAAGTCATGCAAAGACAAACCTACACAATACACCTACTCTACATGTTGGTCATATACCTTTAATTATTCTTATTTTCCTTATAGGACACTCGAAAGGTTACGCTGTCGCCAGTCGCTAGTCGCCGACGACCCATCTCACAATGGTGGCGAGGCTTGACAATATAGCTGACTATAGACCCGTAACTCAGTAGGTCTTTCCTATGGGAAATTACACTACACAATCCAATTGTGGCAAAAGTAGTAGGTTTCGTGATCGAATTTCAAAGTAGTTGTGTGACCGAAGTTCCCGTATGGGCTAGTAAGCACACAATGAAAAGATCAGTAGACACGATCTCCTTTTGTTCACGTGGAACACATCTTAATACCATGTCTGATTACAGCTTGGTAATTACATCAACTCTAGTAATTCACTGGTTATGTCTATATGACGTCCCAAGGATTACTCAAATACAGTCATTGCATGATTGTGCTACAGCGGTATGAAACAAGCATTTGTTAGACAGGATATATTTCCGTCTAACTTACTGTAGAAAATTGGGACCTCTCATTTCCTACCTGCTACCTTTCTTTTGATTTGATAGCACCAACGTTGTGCCTAATTTAATTTAGAGCTTTCAGCACGGTGTGGATTGGATTGGGGTCGGAGGGGAATGGTGGTTGCGACCCCCCGGGTTCAGTTGAACCCGGCCTTTTAATTCCCTAATACCTATAAACCCTATCCTAACAGATTAACACATACAAACAAACACTACACATTATTTTTTCACAATTATCTGAGATAATTTATTAACTGAATAAATTATTTCAAGATAATTAATAACTATATAATATGTATTTAATCATTATTTCATTTACTTATCTATTTTTATTTATTTCATTTGTTTAGAGTTATTAGAATCTATCTATTATATCAGGTTGAACTAA